>WAAG01063057.1:0-31588 GCA_013390105.1 Tichodroma muraria | reverse complement strand
CACACCTTGTACTGAAATTTGTTTAAAGTATAGAAAAAAATGCACTATGTAATGGAGTACCCAGTACCCATTCTGAGATATGCCCCAGTCAATCTTCTGTTAATATTTAGCAGTTTGGTGATCAGTTCCTCAAGGATCTCTGTTTCTGATTGAGGACATTCTTCAAGTCCAAGAGGCTGTCTCTGCAGGTAGGCAGAGAATCGATTTTCCCTCTCTGCAGAAAAGCATACAGCAGGCATGGCTGTGAACTTCTTGATCTTAGGAGTGAAAATAGCATTCCTTTCTCTGGTATATCAGATTTTAACCCAGGTGGGTGGGATACAGTAGAGATGCATGTTCCCATTGTGTTTAGGGAAGCCAGACACTATTCCAGAGACCAGAAAGTCTCAGCATAAAACCATATCGTAAAGAGGATGTGTGAACAGGCCAAGCTGCTTGCTTTGGACACCTCTTCCACTGCTACTGCTTTTGTAAAAGCGATCAGGGAAAACCAGTGTAAAATGAAAGAAAATTAAAGCGGTGCTTCGGCACTAGACAGGCAGAAACTTTCCTGGCCTATGGATCAATTTCCAGTACTCACTGCAAATACATGCAGATACTCTTCAAATACAATATACATCATCTGTATGGATGTCAGTGCCCTGACTGAGAGCCATTAATGAGAGGTGAAGACTTAATGTAATTTCTCTCTGGCAGAAATCAGATGCATCGCTTTAAAAAGTCTGGAAACTGTGCTGGCTGGTATGCAGTCACCAACATGAGACACTCTGGGATTACAATCTTTTTTAAGATTATCAGCATACCTCCTAAAGGGCTATTGAAAGTGCTCTTTGTCTAGAGAGCTGGCAGATGAACTACTCTTGGACTAGAAGAATTTTGGGGAGCACCAATTCAGAGAGAATCTGCAGGCAAAGGTGGTTGTGATGAATTGGGAGAGGAAGTATCTAAATTGAGGGGATGCTTTTGATATGATCTGACATCTGCAGCATTCCCAGTGTTGCCTAGGTCTTCTAGAGGAACATCCAAGAATTTTGTCCCATGCCTGCCTTTGGGAAGAGAATGTGCTTGGGCAGCCCCAGATTTGGTGCAGTGCTTTGAACTTGAGATCGGGAAAGGATTTTGATTACAGGTTGTTCATGACAGAAGAATGAGGTGGAAGTGATATATTAATGTTAGAATTCTCTTTGTAGGCTGTATAGAGGTTCACAGCTTGTTTGGCTCTGTTCATGGTGGGGTAGGTGTTGAACTTTGATACATGAATTTCTCCAATGTGAATAGAACAGTGTCAGCTGCAGAATTCACCTGAGAGTGTTGGTCAGGGGCTGCCTGCTGGACTATCTGGATTACGTCACATGAAGTGAAATGCAAAAACTGTAACATTACTTGATAGTTAAAGCTGTTGAGCAACAAAAATTTTCTTGAAATGGGACTTTAATATTATTCTCAGGTATGTTTTAATTTTCATGTTTCGTGCCCTTATACAAAATACACAATTACTGCATAACATAGAGGCCTATTAATTTCTTACAGAGCTGTTTACCATTGAAGGTGTTTATCCAAGAATTGTTCCTCGTTTTTAGGTATTTTCAACATGTTTGTTAGTGAAGTTGCACATACCCATCTTTCACCACTTTTCATGCACAGAGATCTTGGAGAAGAACTTAACAAAAGGAAGAAAAGTGCTTTGAAAAGAGAGGATTATGCATAAGCAGGTTATTTTTGGAAAACAGAAGATCTGTGGCTTCTGAAGAAAATGTGAAACCGTAAATATTTATACAAAAGTGCATGACGTAGAAAAATTAATGTAAGACAATATAAGCAAGACACATTCTTTGATCACAGCTGTACTGTTTATTTTTCATTGCCAAACAATGTGTGACGCTTTTGATTGCATGTACTGTTGGAATAACGCCTAACGTAAATCACATGAAATGTTTTGGGGGCTCAAAAAGAGACCAAAGAGACCATGCACATTTCTTTTGATACTAAAAGTGAAAAGATGAGCCCAGGACTGCTGTGACTGGAGGGAGCCTGCTATGTGCTACATTAGCAGATTGAATTGCAGGATCAACACCTTTGTAAAAAGCCTGAAATACTAAACTGCAGGTTGGCTTTGAGGGCAAGAATTGACAAATGCAAAGCATGCATTGATGACAAGAAGAACCTCTTCCTAGCTTAAAGAATTCTGTACAGTGTTCTCTTAAGCTGTGCTGAATTTGCTTTAAAAACAGTAATAAATCTTATTGCTTAGGTCGAATGTTACATCTGTTGTGCATTTATATGGGAAGAATAATATTTCTTAAAAAAATGTAACATGCCACCTACCAAGGAGCCAAGTTTCATTTTATAGCTGCTTTTCGTACAGCCGTAAAACTTCTTTGCAAGAGCACCCGAGAATTAATTTTAAACAAATGTGTGTGTTATCCAGAGTTAATATGTGCATTTGTGTAGCAGTGTGTTTGTTAATCTCTGACTCGTGAAGGCAACTGTTCACTTACACACACTGACTGTGAGGGAACGTACCTGGTGTTTGACACAGTGCCCGAACGCAGTTCTCAAAATACCAAACTAGTGAAGATAGTCATCTGCACCAGAGCTTCGGCCAGTCTTCTGTGCATGGAATTCATAAAGAAGACACCTTTACCAGGCTTCCACAGGACAAGAAATGAATTTTCCAGGCTGGAACTGCAAGCCTGGTATTTGTATCTGTGAAGTATTTCTCTGGTGGTGAGTTGCTGAAGTAGCCTGTTTGCTAAATTGCATTGATTGATAATGCTTGCCCTTTACTGTGTAGGCCACTTCTGTGTATCCTCCACAGTCTGTCTCTCTAAAAGCAGTGCTTAGTGGTCCACGTTTTTTAACTAGGGAGGCTGAATTAATGTAGTTTCCTCAAAGCCATAGCAACGTGTTGCAGCTGGCATGAGAAATTAAAATTCTGGCTTTAAGTGCCTGGGAGTTTTGCTGTTGGCTCTAACCAAGCTAGAATTTACCCATGCAGTTTGCTAGGTCCTGGTGTTTGGATCACTGTTAATACCTTCCACAGATGCTCTGCCAGAACATACTTAATTTATGAAATTGCTCAGCAACAGCGAGTTCCACTATTGAACTGCAATTTTAATCTGTCTAGCAGTGACACTGTTTAATTGTATTTTGTGTGGGTTGCTTGGTATATGACAAGCTCTCCTGGAGAAAAAATGATTCTCAGCAAGGTGATGAATGACATCCCAGTTGCTAATTCCCCTTGAGGCTTTGAAGTGAACCTGATGGATTGGAAGCAGAACTCCAGATGACTGGCAGTATCATCTGTGCCGTGTGTGAGGGTGCAGGTTGGGAAGCCCCTCTGCAGGTTTTGACAAATATCCTGGATTGGCTGTGAGGTTGTAGGTTGTGATTGCCCCTTCGAACAGGCTCTAAAGAGTGTATTTGTTACCAAAGTAAATATTTGGCTCCTATGCTGCCTTCTGCCCTCTGAAAATGTTAATCTTTTTTGGACTAAAATCACATTCTTAACCTGAATTCTATCTCTTAAAATGGTAACTTGTTTCATTTGGTCCCCACCAAGGGTCAAATAGGATCAGTGTTTGCTTTCTCTTGTTGCCAGGTGTATTAAATGAACAATTAAAATAATTTAATTACCTGTTTGATTAAATTATGGGGACTTTACCCAATGTCATGCAGTTTCCTGATGTTTTTTTTTTCTGGCAGAGCTCAAGCTACATGGTATTGTGTGCACATCAGGAAAACTCTCCATAGTCACGTAAATGAGATTCCGAGCAAAATACAGGGTATGGAAAGGTCAAATCAGTATATGAATAATGGATTTTTTCCTTTTTTAATAAATACATTGGCCTTCTATCTCTCAGCACCTTGTAGAGCAGAATGTGCAACTGCAACAACTAAGGGAGCCTTAAGCAGTTTCTATTAAATAGAAATACTCTGTACTGTCCTTTTTACACAACACACCTTGCCTTGCACCTGCCTGCCCTGAGAGATTGTTGTGCAAATTGTGGTAATGGGGCCAAATGTCTGCACCTTTGTGTAGGGATTTGAGCACAGCCATGGGGGCTGGCACTGGGCTCTCAGCAGCAGTTGTGGCTGTGCTCTGCAAGACCTGTGTCCTCAGAGGGAGAGCACACCCTGTGTGTCACATTCCTCCTGCCGTAAGGTTCTTCCTGGAGGATGCAGGGGGTTAAACAAAACTGCAGCGAGAGCAGTCGGAGAGCAGCACACTGCATCTGACTGTGCACTGGATGGAACCGGTTATCACTGGCCTTTGCTGTGTATAGACCACTCAGAGACGTGTCAGCGTGAGGTGAGATTAAACAGAGACACGGAGTCTAGTTCCTCGGTGTGACAAGGATCGCAGTTCTGCCCAACAAAAATCAACTCAGTTAGGGAGAACAGTGGGATTAGCTCAGTTGCTATTACTGTTTTGAAGAAAAACTGACAAGGATCTGTCTGCACCGTTGTAATGGAAGGAAAACAAAAAAGCCAGCCTGGCCAAGAGAGAATCCATGCACAAAAAATACCCTGAACATTGATTTCACTGGAACAGCAAGCATGGAAATCACTGCAGAGAGGAGCAGCTATTCCAGATGTTCAATTACAGAATATTTATTCCAAGGCATTGTTAATCAAAAGGTTTACTGATTACATGATGGTAGGACTAAGGTAAAGAGGTTGCAAGTACTTTCCTATTGTGCTCCTCTGATCTGGAAGTACTTTGAAGCCCAGGGCTGTCTGAGCCACCAGGCTGGAGGCTCTAAAGGAACGTTCGAGAGAATTCTGCACAGTCTCAGGCTGTCTCTGTTGTTGTGGTTGCTTCTTCCTAAGTCTGGTGAAGACTCATTTGATTTTTTTGTTTAATGGGATTTTCTATTGGTGATGGATATTCTTCTAATAAAATCCACAAGCCACTGCCACTGTGTGGCTGAAGTAGCAGCTGGTTTTGGTTGCAAATCATGCCTGGCTGCCTGTTGCAGAAGGAGTGCTTGTGTTCATCTCTGCTCTGATTAGGCTTTGTTACCCTCTCACCTTGCTGTCTATTCTGTGGCTTCACAATGCAGTGATCTGCCAGGGCATCAGGATGTTGTCTTAGATCTATCTTCAGCTTCTGTTTTTTGTAAACACAGAAACCTTCTCACTTACTTGTGATTCTGGGTTCCTCCATCCTCTTCTCACACATGCACCTCTTGGGGGTTTGTGACTGTGATCTGCTGAATTAGGAAGAACTGTAGAGTGTTGCTAGATTTTTCTGTCAATAGATACTCCTATAAAGCATGGATCATGAGAATCTCTTACTGTTCTCTTTCTTTCTTTAGATACAGTTTCATGTAAAATGTTTTCAAATAGATTTTGTGCAATTTTTTTCAGGATCAAATTACTGAATCAAGGCCCAAATCCTTATATGATTAAATTCTGTAACTGTACTGCAGGTTGGGGAAGATACAAAAAACCATGAGGCAAACACATCCAAGATTAACTATGACAAAAAAAGATAGTATTGCTTAGCTTATAAACTGTAAATACTTAGTATTTATCTTAGTATTTATATTTAAAATATCTCCATAATTTTGCTCTGTTCCAGTTTTGGGCCAGGGAAGATTTAGTTTGCTTCTACTTTTTACTTGGGTATGGAGCTGTAGTTGACTTTTAACTTTGGATTTTACTTTATGGCAGTATTGCTTCGGGAAAATATAGCATCAGCTACTTAATGTCAAAGAATGTGTGCTGGTTTATTTTGTTGCCACTTTTGTGGCTTTCATCCAAGGTCACTTGTGTCATGGGACACCTGAGTCCAAGATTTATTCTGCTGCAGGAGATTGCCTAACAGTACGCTAACAGTTCATAATCTAAAGAGTTTTTGAAGCTATATTAAAGCACAGGGAAGCATTTCATCCTTCTCTGAATGGTTTCTGTTTCACAACATAACTTTGTACAATAACATTTTCTTACTTTTTAAAAAATATCCCCCTTTTATTTGAGGAAAAAATAGAGGTTAAAAATCAGCAACTGTGGACCTTTGAAGATATACAGATGAGCAGTAGGATATGGAATGTTAATAGGTAGATAAGTAAAAAAATAAGCACACTACCTAATTTTAGGCACCGAGTTTAGATTAGGAGGCTTATCTTGTTAGGTTTTTGTAGGAGGCTGAGGGATAGCCAGAGTTGTCCTCCTAAGGCATCAGATGCTCAAAGTCATCCTCTGGCAAAGCCTGCTTCCTTCTCACGAAGCAAGCTCAAGGAAATGAACCATCCATGTTGGGTGGGGAATTCTGCTAATGTGAGTGCACCCCCGGTGGGTTTGAGGGGAAAGAGAACACTCAGAAGGATTATAACCTACGGTAATTAGAGAAGAAAAGTCTCCACATCTTACTTGCTGATTGTGTGCAAGTGGATAGTCAGTTTTGCTGATGTTTGTGCTTAAGAGAGATTCTGAAACATGACTAATTTGATGCATATGCTTTGTCTTGCCATGGTAAATTAGAACCTTTCCTTGCCCAGGAGCTGAGCTGTACCTCTTCTTGATTTAAAGTGTGTTATGTTGCCTTAATTGCACCATTTGTCATGACATTTTGGTGCTTTTAAATTTTGCTTTTTACTGTGGATTCTCTAACCCAAGTAAATGATACCACAGCATCCAAGAAACCTGGGAGGCATTCAAGTCAGCACTTCATCAGTGCAACAAAAGATGATCTATGAACACCAGAGTTGTAGGACCTTGAAAAAAGGCCATTGGCATGAAGAGCTTGGAACTCTGTGGGACAAAAGCACCTAAAGGTATGTAAGGTTCTGATTCTGAGTTACTGAAGCTGTTGAGCCCCTGGGCAGGTGGTGTCCAGATCTGTCTTTTAGAATTAGGAGAAAGCCCTAAAGAAAGGAAACGGAGCCCTTGAAGGAGTATGTTACAGAGCTGAATTTTTTATCCTTCCTTGAAGACTTAGAACCAGAACTTAGTTCAGGTTAGAACGGAGCTTAGGAGGTTCCTACTGCCTGCTGCCCAAAGCACAGCCAGCTCTGAGATCTGAGAAGATGGCTCAGAATTTTATCCAGCCAGTCGTTCTGCTCTTCCTGTAGGATGAGCAGGGGGAATTCGGGGGTAGCAGAATAGCTTGGTTGGCCTGTGTGGGCAGAGATCATTAGGAGGGCAGGTGCCTGACTTATTCAAAATGTGATAATGGCAATAATCTTGAATGAAGCGGCTCTGCTTCCAGGGGAGGATAATTGGCCTTTGCATTTGAAAGGAAATGAGCAGGAAAAGCAATAAGCATTAGGCATGAGTCCCACTACCATGCAGTTTCTAACTCTGGAAACCATAGCTTGCTTCAAGGAGGTTTGGCTTCAATCGCAAGGGAATGTCACTTCCTCTGAGCAGGCCAAAAGCTGAAGCATGAACCGTGGAGTTCTGTGGCATCATGGACTGTGGAGCTGTGGGGGAACAGGAGGTGTAAAGGGACAACCCACATGAGAAACCAGTGGCTGTTTGGACTGCAAAGTGTCAGCAGGTGTCTGGTACATTCTGCTTGCTGAGGGAAGCAGGTGGCTTATTATTCACAGGAGAAAAGAAGTATCTGTCTGACAGAAGATCTAAGCATGTGAGAACCAGATGAACGGAGGGACCTCTGGAGATTTCAAGGAGATGGGTTGTGACCCCCATGTTCTTTTCCAAGAAGACAGAGCATAATGGTGAAGGAGAAAAGACTAGACAGGGAAATACTGGTTTTTGAGGGTTGTGAAAGGCACCTGCAGGCATTTACTTTGTGTTACTGTCAGGGAAAGCATAGGCACATTCCTGACCCTGAAACTGCTCAAAATGTAGCATAGAGATGCACAGGCAGCATAACTGTGTCTTCCCAGTCTCCAGTTTTGCTATCAGACTTCACCTCTTTGCAATGATCCCTCCGTGAGAAGAGCAGGTACATACTGAATATACTTACATAATTGGTATAATGTTTATTTGTACAATGTATTGCCCCTTTATGGATGTACTGAAAAGCCAGATGGGAGAGACAAGGTTATGGGAGGGTCTAGATTACAATGTGGCATTGAGGAAGAGGGGATACACAGGTCTAGGAAAATTTAGGGAGAAGTCTATTGAAAAGTTATTAATGCAGCTACAGAGCCCGTTCTTTCTCCTGTTTAAAACACATCTGTAATTCCTAAATCCTTGGCGTCACTTGTGGGGGAAACGCTTTCCCCTGGTACCAAACCAAGATCTCCGCCGCAAAGCCGAAGCCTGCCGCGTGCGGGTCCAGCCAAGGGACGGGCGTGGGGGGCAGGGTGGGAAGCCTGTCCTGGGCTGTGGCGGAGCGTCAGCCTCCCTGCCAGCTGTGTGGGAAGGAGGGAGGGAGGGAGGAGAGGGAAGGTGTGTGCGGACACGCGCGGGCAGCGCGGGAGCGGCCGCGCCGCTGTCCGCGGTGCTGAGCGCGCCGCGCCGGGGCTGCCTCTGCTGTCTTCCCGCCTCGTCTTAGAAAGATGGGCTGCTCTATAATCTTCCTGCCTATAACACCCCTGTGTCATTTCGCAAACGGTGTGGCCTGCTGGAACCAGGGACTTTCGCCGTGGCAGGTGACTCTGAATATCTCCACCTAGAGCCACGTTTCCTATTTCCTCCCAGAAAGCTGCTATTATGGAAATAGCTCTCTGCTAAGCTGAGCACAGTAGGGAGTCCTCAGGAAGATGATTCTTCTGAAAACGCCTGTGAAATTCTGCTGAAAATGGCTACACCAAGGAGCAGCTCCTCTCATACCATCCCAGCACATCGACTGACAGAGTTGCAAAACCAGAATCCTTAAAATCCTGACTGACCTGATGTAGCTGAGCTTCTGTATGCTCTTGATTACAATACTTGATTGCCTAAAACCGCTCACAGTACCTAAAAATATCTGATATATTCAAACTATCAGCAACACATCCAGCATACAGTACTGAGTGCCACCCACTGGCCTGAAATATTTTTTTCACCATGTGTCTGACTTGCTACTGGAGCCAGAAAGCAGGAGAGAGACAGGACTGACATTGAAAGGAAGAGTCTCCCTCATTACTTAAAGAACATGTTGAATTTGTTTAGCGTTCAAAATTTTGTACTACTAAAAGCTCTTTGTGAGGTGCGATTGTTTAAATGGGTGCAATCTCTCTGATGGTGTTGCAGTGCTGCTTTGAGTCCAGCAGTTCCTAGGAAAGCTGATAGCAAAAGACAATTCTATAGGTTTTATTACATACTTCTGTCATGGTGCTCCATGTTGGTCTCAGCTGTACCATTCTATAGGTGAGTAGCATTTGGAGATTTGAACTTTTTAGAATGAGATAGGTTTATTTTTTACTTGAGTGTGTTCTTGGATTTCTTCTGACAGAGTATATATGGCAGTCAGGCTCACAATCTCAACACCCAGCGTTACCTTGATTTCCTAGGCCAACTGAGCATCCAAGGAAGGAGTATGTAAAAGGAAAAGATCCTAGATCTCTAAACACATGCTTTCTGATGCTGTAACTTCTGTCAATCATCCCTTTTGGCACTTTTCTGAAAAGCCATTGTTAGAAGTCTACGACACTTTTCCCTTCTGTTCCTGCATTTATCTTGCATTGGGTCCTGTTTCAGTTTAATACAGGGAATGATAGAATGCCTTTATTCAGAATGGCAAAGCCTTGGCTGTAAGAGTCACAATGTTGATTTGCAGCCTTTGATATATAATAGCTTTATTTCTGTATGTGTTGTTCCTTGCACTTGCGGGAAGGAGGTGATGTTTCATCTACAACAATCTGACTTTCAACACAAGGGCTTGTCCTCAGGAGTATTGTTAGCATGGGATGCTTTTGTGTTATATATTAGATTTCATGTGATTCTTGAAATCTCTGCTTCATTTTTCCCACATGTTCAAGTAATGGCTGTACAAAGGAGGCTACTCATCTTGCCTGTGTCAAGCAAGAACTCATTTCAGCAATTGATGTGCCATCACCCAGTCTTTGCCTGCAGGACTCTGTTCTGCATAGGGAGAGTCAACCGTAGAGGAAGAGCTCCACGAGTGGAGTACAACCATTTATAAACCTGTGACAAAATGCAAAACGTGTTTCCCATTAAAAGTTGTGCCTGAGGATGCCTAATGTATAATTTTTCATTCTGTGATCGTCAAGGATGATGTGCACGTGATTTTGTTGTTGTTGTTGTTTTTTAATAGTGATCATGTTAGGAAGATCAGGTCAGGCAGATCTCAGCTAGCTATCAAGATGATTTTCATTGTCTATATCACCAATTTGTCGATTTTTCAGTCCAAAAAGGCTAAATTTTTTATTAGGTTTGATTGCATGAGGTGATAGGCACAGGTTTATTTTCCCTCTTCTTTGCTGTATTCAAAGCTTTGTTGATGGTGGTTGCAGGAAGATACCTGATACCTTCAGACACTGCAATGTTTAAATGAAGTAAGATATGATTGTCTGGCAAGCGTATTCTGTCAAGTGGAAGAGAGCTTTGTTAAAGCAGGGCAATAGCTGTTATGTCTCTGTTATGAAATACTAGTTTTCTGACCTGATTATTCACATGGAGATTTTAGAGAGAGACAATGGTCTCAACATATCACTCCTTTTCCAGAGCTATTCACCAGCTAATTTCACTGGTCTCTGGTGTACTTAGACTGCAGGGAAACATCTTATGTGCTTTTTTCTTCCCTGCAAAGCAGGAAATTGCCAATTGTGCATTATCAAAGGAATGAGAGTTTGATGGAGAGCTCTCTCTGTGCTTCACTGTGATACAGTTACGCAGTAAATTTGCCAATGGCTTCTGCTGCCCAAAGGAATCCACACCCTAAGGCTGTGGAGCAAATGTTCTGTTTTTAGAGAACATGTCTAGGTAATGTCTCTGTGATCTTCAGAGGTAACAGATTAGCTGTGGCAGTGTGTTCATCCTAATGCACAAGGGCAAGGCTTACCTAATGTAGCTGGCCCTCCTTGGAGCAGGACATTGGCCTAGATGACCTGCAGACCTCCCTTTCAGTCTTACATTATTCCACTATTCCAATAAAGCACTATTCCAATAAAATTCCTGAGCATGTAGCCAGAATCAAAGGTGCTTTGTACAAGCAGTGCTGGAACCGTTGCTGCTGCAGCTGCCCTTGGGCAGAAGTTTGTCTCCAAGTGCTGCCTTCATTTCTTCTGAGAAGCATGGAGGCACTCAAGAGAGACAGTTTTTGGGGACTGTGGTGTGGTGTGCAGGGACTGTGCAGTCCTGACATGCCTCTGCCTCCCTGCATCCCATGCTTGGTTCGCTGATTGCTCCCATGGATGTGGCTGGATGGCTGCTTTTCTGCAGGACTTACTCTGAAGAAGAATCCACACAGCCAAACAGAGCCCCGTTGGGCACCGTTGGAGTTTTGTGAAAGGCTCGGGAATCTCCAGGTACGAAAAGCTAATGCCACCTGTCACCCCACACGGTGTTCCATTCTCTTCACTATGAGTGCGTTTTCCCCTGAGTTCCTCACAGGGTCGCTGGTTGCACAGGCCAGCACCAATTAATTCGGGGGCAGTCCTGCATCTCTACTGTCATGCAGGTTTCACATGCCCCTTTCCACTGCTTTCAAACAAGATAAATCACACAAGACTTTAACCTTTATTTTTTACAAATTGCCTTTTTCAGTGCTGTATGCCATGAAACATCCCTATAAACAGGCAGGAGCTGAAAGAACTGGAGTTGCTTTGAGTTATATGAAAACCAAGTTTGAGCCCAAATAGTGACATTTATAGAGGCAGGTGGCTTGTCGAATAGTATGCTCAACTGCAAGTCATGATTCTAAATGTCAGTCTGGGAATGCCATAAATCCTATCTAAAATGTGCTCAGGTTGTTTTACGTTTCAACATGCTAGCCCAGAACTCCTCAGACAAGAAAAGAATAAGCAGCGTGGGTGGCATAATTGTTACTTTTTTAGATCCCAAACATATGCTTTTAGCAATCAGGACCTCATAAATTTTCCCTCGATGCTTGTCAGTGTTGCTTAGGTTTCCAACTAGGGGCTTTGAACTCTGCTGGCCCTTCTCCAGAGCTATCATCTTGCTTGCACTGATGTCTGCAGTTTTGGGGGTCTAGTGAAAACGCTCCTGAGGAAAGAAACACAGCCTTTATGGTAAAAGACAGAATTTGACAGGTAGGACTGAGAGTTGTTCCCATTTTAAATGGGCTTTCCTTTACTCATCACCCTCTCCTTTCTACTCCCACCCCAGCCTGAAGCTGTGGCTGTCCTACAGTTTGGTCCTTTTACGTTTAGCCTTTGGCAGCCTGTGCTGCTCATGTACTCATTTCCTCTACAAGTTTCCAACCAGGCTGGGATTTGGAAATCCTGCTCACCCCCCAAGAGGGTCTGTGTAAGCAGTGTCACCAGATTGAAGGCTATTTGCTTCAGTGGCCCATTCTGACCTGCAGATAAGCCTCTGTGAAGCCTGCTGGAGACAGGCTACTNTGTTTGTTTTTTTTGAGGGGGGTGGGGTGGGATTGTTTTCTTGGGGAGTTTTATTTTTTTTTAACCTCCCATGTATTGCCCAGTATTCAAAGCCTTTTGGCTGGTGTCTCCTGTAGGCTGGGCTCTGATGGGTTCTCAGCTGTGCCTCTAGAGGTATCTTTTACTTATTTGGGGTGTGCCTAATGATGGAGGAGAGGGGGCAGGAGTGGGACATGGGGTTGTTTGCAGAACCCTAAACACATTCCTTCTGAAATCTTTTTTTCCTCCTTCTGCTGAAATCAGATTTCACCTTGATATGTCTAACACTGTAGCAGACCCACTACAGGGATTTATGTCATCTTTACAGAGGAAGAAAAATTGCAGGAAGAATGATGTAGTGCTGCAGCTTTTCAGTGTGGTATATTTAAGGTACTCAATTTACACCATTATAACGCTTCAAAATGTGCTAAGAAAAACACCTCTGAAACTCAAACTTTCAAGTGCTAAGATGAACCTTTTGTGAAATCTTCATGTTAAACCTGGCTGCAATTTGGCAGAAGTTTAGGAAGGAGAGAATGAAATGTTTTGGAAAGATGATCATGATTTAAGAAGCTGTTCTCAAACAAAGCAGCCTCATTCTTTTATTTCTATTTATCTAGCCTGTCTTCAAGAGAGCATTTTTTGGCTATCAAATCGTATTTATTTAGATCTCTCTTTTGTGTGACCTAGAGATTGTCAGCCAGTTCCTGGCTTTTAACTGCTTGATTCTGCAATCTTAATATTTTTTTAACATTGGTTTGTGTATAAATTCACACAGCTTTAGGAGCAAATTGAAGAAAACAGCTTTCCCAGCATATGGAACCATATGTACCCTCACAGGGGCCAGCAAAATGGCTGAGCTATTTAGATTATCCAGCAGAGACCTCTGCTTCAGTTAAGAGTGTGCAGCCAGAGCACTGAAAAGTTGTTTTCTCTGGCAGGGTGGTCTGCAGCCCACGTCTGTCAGTGGCTGTAGTGAGCAGTCAGCAGCTCATCTGCAGGAGATGTGTTAAAACATCAAGTCAAATGTAAGTTAAAGGTGGAATATCCTGTTTGAAGAAGAGAGGAGGTGCTGTGGATTTACTGTGAACCACTGGGCTGCAAGGTTTGGGAACTGCTGGTCGTTGTGGCCAACTGATAGGAGAAGGTGGGGCACCTTCTTTGCTAGGGGTTTCTTCAGATCAGTGCTCCAAAGCTCTTCTGGAGAACATGAGCTTTGATTCCAGTTGCTGTGAAAGAGTGGATCCACAGACATCCCTCTTGTCTCAGCTCCTGTCCATCACTCTCTTTCTTGTGAAGGTGATCATCTCCCTCCACCTGCACTATCTAGGTGCTGTCACCAAGGGAGAGGTGCCATCTGTGCATGCTGCTGGTTTGTCTTATGCCACAGTGAACCCCAGAAGCAGAGAATTCCAGAAAATCCTTGCTTGGTCCTCGGTTCTGCTTTTAAATTGGTGATGGGCTGTTAGACCTTTTAACTCCCGAGGCCTGATCCTGATGAAATTTTACTGTTTCTTTGTTGTCTAAAGATTGTTCATGTACCAAGTACATCGTTCTGCAGGATTTTCTGTATTTCCTTAGAGACGAGCAGCTGAAATTAATATAGCTCTGCCTAAGCAAAGACAATAGAAGGGACTTTTTGGCAGTGCTAACCAGGGCATTGCTGGTAGTTGTTTATTAAAAAAAACAGAAAAACAAACACCAAACCAAACAAAGAAAAATAAAGCAAACAAAAAACCATGCTACCTTAACTTTTACTTCCCTCTTCTGTCCTTCTCCAAAGTCTGCTGGTTGTCCATATTGCCCAGCTGCCAGCTCTGGCCTTCTGAACTCAGCAACCTCTGTTCACTGCAGCCTGCAGAGCAAACATGACGTGCTGGTGTCCCAGAACGCTTTCAGCATTGATCCCTCCTTGTAAATGGTGCTATAAACACCCACTGGGGGCTTGCTGTGTGATGATGCCTTGTGTGAGCACAGAGATCTCCTCTCCACACGTGGGTAATTGAGGGCCTGGTGCACAGAAACAGCTGAGTGTGAACTGCTGGGTTTGGGCACGTCTCTTTTGGGTTGTGGACAGATTTCCAAGGCAGCAGCACATCCACTCCTGGGATACTGCTCAGTGCTTCCTTTCAGTGTTTGAAAGCCTTGCTTTGAAGCTTCAGAACTTCTAAATGAGGCAGGCAGAGCCTTTCTTAATATTAGTGAAACACTGTGGTTTTCCCTAAATTCATCCTCCAAATGGCTGGGCTAATTTTGCTGGAACTCTCTGAAAAATATTTAGCCTGAGGCAAACATATTAGAGGGAAAATTCCTGCCTGAACACTGAATGTTTGACAGTTGCAAGCAACTGAAATCAGGGTCTTGTGAAAGAGAGTAGGAGGCAGATTTAACTATTTCATCTGTGCCAGGTGTCTGCCTGTACTAACATTTCTGGTTGGATGCATAAGTAATATGTGCAAGTCCATAATATATCCTTTCTTTTTAGGAACCAGCTTAATTCTGGTAAAACTCATTTAAGTCTATGGAATTACAAGATCATAAACCTAGTATAACATTGGAAAATCAGGCTCTATGGATGTGTTCTGTGTGTGGTATCAATCTATTTGCAATGTATATATAAATAAGATTTGTGGTGAAATGAGAAAAACAAGCTGCCTGTATATCATCTAGGAATGAGCCCTATGTTATGCTTAATATTTTCCAGAGACAAATGTGGTGACAGACTTATTAGAAACACTGGCTGAAATGAAGCTGTTGGTCCAAACATCCTCATCATCCTTTATCCTAAAGCCAAAGCAAAAATTAGATGTCCCCATGGGTGTGGACCATGGTAACATTACTTTTTATCATTATTGTTATTATATTCAGATGTTGGTTGTGTTTACAATTGCAGTGCTGGCAGATGGACTCTATTAGAACTGCCAAATCTGATCATCTAGCCCCAAATCTGATCATATTACTGAGAACACAGTCTGGGGTTTTACAGGGGCCGGAGACAAATTGGCTCCTTCTTCCAGGCCAGCTCATCTTGCCATATCTATTTCAGAGTGAGGCACATCTATTTTACTGAGCTTCTGCCACTTGCTCTGGATCCTTCTGGGTGGCTGTTGCGCAGAGACCAAGCAAAGTCAGTGCCTTTGCACTCTGGAGGGGACAGCACATTGGTGTCCTTATGGATTTGGCATGTCAGTGAGCTCAGGTTCACTGTGCATGAAAGNGATGTGGAGTTGAGGAGAGGAAATGCCTGACAAGCCAATGTGTGTCATTTCTCTGTGGTGAGGCTGATTATTTTTCTGTCCCAGGAACAACAAGCCAACAGTACTTGCATGGTGTACTTTTCATCCAAAGAGTAAAATGGGCCCAGCAGCTAGACTGGGACAAAAAAAATCCTTCAGGCAGGCCTAGCTGCCAGCACTTCAGTGAGTTTCCACTACAGAGGCTCTGTTCCCTGGGTTTGATGGGAGCATTTCACTGAGTGAAAATGAAGAAACGAGAAAGTTAGCTTGCCCTATGGAGAGAAAGCAATGCTCTTTGGAAAGCAAGGTAGATGCTCTGATTACATGCAAATAAGGAAGAGCCAAGGAAGCAGGAACCCCGAGGAAATTGCCATGTGCTGAAGGATTATTCTGATGAAACGCTGTAGGGTAAATAGTGGAACAAAACTACTTGATCCTGACTCCAACAGAAGGCCTGTTTTCTACTGTAGGAATGATTCCCTGCAACTGAATATTAAAGACTCTCAAAAGTCAGCAAAAACCTTCCGCTCCTGCTTATTAAATCTCAGGACAGGAACTCATGGAGTTTTGTGACAGCAGCCATTCTCCTGTCCCACAAAACAGGGAGATTCCAAAGCCTCCCCATTTACCTGACAGGGTATTGCAAGGACATTGGAGTCAGTCAGCCCAGCCCTAATTTAGGGAAGGGGATTTCTGATATCCTGCCTGACTGCCAAAGACTTGGTCACTGAAGTGGTCTGTAGCAGCATCTCTTTTCTTAGGCTGACAGGGGCTGTTGCAAGTGGAAGTCCTCCAAAGGCAAAAGGTTGTTTTGATGAAGATGAAATTTATGGTCATGTTTTTTTCCTTGGAGAAAACTGCTTGCAGACATCCTGGGGTTTCAAGGAAATTGAAATTGCTTTTTTATTAGCAAAATTATTCATTGCATCCTACCCAGCATTGTACAGTGCTTCTGGCATAAGGAGCCTTGGAGAGGGGCTGTAGCTGCAGACTCAGCAGGGAACACTCTCAGGAGCAGGTGGCCAAAAGCAGCTCCTCCTCACAGCAGAGAGATGCCATGGGAGGCAGGAATCTGCTGAAACCTGAAATTGGGAGACAGATGTCAGGAACCTGTTTCGTGCAGAGATGAGATCTACCTTGGCTGGGTGCAAAGGGTTTCTGACACAGTCTGCAGGGTATCCCAGATTCCTGAGCACCACAGTTGGTTGTCCCTGCCATTTGTGTAGGCAAGGTACCCAGTGGAGCTGATGCAGTGCTGCCAGTTCTCTCATAGCAGCAAGACCCTGGATCCAAAGAGCCTACTCTATTCTGAGATCAGGAAAGACTGTGATCTTCCTTTGAAAGTGGTGGGATTTTCCTGATCTATTCAGCTCAACAGCTGTGAGAGCGTGAAGGCTGGGCAGGGGGAGAGGGGAGGGTGATCCAGAGCTGCTGCCCCTCAAGGTGATTTCTGGCTGCTCAGTAAAGCTGTCAACCTTCCAGCTTGTGGGTGAGTCCTCACAGTTGCTCTTCCTGCTTTCCAGGTCTCAACACTGGAAGCTGCACCGTTCCCCTTCGAGGTGGTAAGTTTTTTCTCATTTTCTTTGGATTTTTCTAAGCATGTGCGCAACTCTTTCTAATGCATTTAATAATTGATTTGCATTGATTTCCTGAATGGTGTTTCAACATAATGTGAGAGACAGTCCAGATGGGCTGAGTCAAAACCGCTGCTGCATGTGCAAGGGGAAGGTGTAGATAGTGCTGTCAGCTCATGGAGGGGAGCCACTTTCTCCTTTGCCCTAAGCAAAAGGTATTTAGGTTTTGCATGACTAAGAATACAGCATTATCTTCTCCTTAATTCTTGCTTGTTGCTACTTAGCTGTTGTCTTTTTATTTGAATTAATAAGTAGCTCTGAAGGGGAAATATAGCTGTTTGGTGTTTTCCCTTTTTTTTTTTCCCGTGGACAAATGCAGGGAAGCTCTGCTTAGATGTTATTTTAAGCAGCTTGTTTTTGCTGCCTGACCTATGTGACTGAGTTAAGGTCACAGGAAAGTGCATCTTTTTTCCCAGATTGCATGATGTGCTTCATGCTTTGGGCTATGCTAATAATTTTTATTTCTGGGACAGAAGATAGAGATAAAAAGGTACCTTAATCTACTAGTCCTTGCTAAAACTTCTCAGAAGAATTATCTAAACTTCCTCTGTAAACTGCATCATCTTTTGGTTTCATCTTGGAAAGTAAGGGCATCAACTACCCTGTGAAGGACAGCAGCACAGGCTGTTTTCCAGCAGAAGGATATATAGAAGGAATATAACAGAGCTTTCTGAGTTTATACAGTACCATGAAGCTGACTATCATCTCTTCCATGATGTTGCTTCCAGTTATTTTGTATATTGAGAGTACTATATGCTGGAGGGCAAGGCTGCTGTCATTCAGGGGGACTTGAACAAACTGGAGAAATTGGATGACAGAGGCATGAAATTTAAGAAGGCGGAGTCCTGCAGCTGTGAAGTAATAACCTCATGTGACAGAACAAGCTGGGGACTGGTTGGCTGCCAATCAGCTTAAACTAAAAGGACTTGGAAGTCTTGATGGACATGAAGCTGAACATGAGTCAAAAATGTGCCGTTTCAACAAGGAGGGCCAGGCACACCAGTCACGAGGTGCAATAATGCCAGCACAGCTGTGAGGTCAGGGCAGGTATTTTTTTACTGTTAAGAAATTGTGAGACCACACCTGGTGTAATGCATCTGGTTCTGGCTCCTAAAAAGTATTGATAAAAGCATTGATAAACTGGAGCAATGTTAGTGAGTGGCCACTAAAGTGGTCAGTAGGCAGGAGTTCCAGCCTTCAAGGAAGGCTGAGGGAGATGGGTTTGTTCAGCTTTAATGAGAGAAGACACAGGTGGGACCTTATGGTTACCTTTAACTGCATATTGGGGTGTGCAGAGACAACAGAGGTGCTGAGAGGTGCCCAGAGAGAAGTGACAAAAGGCACCAGGCAAAATTTGTACCAGGAGAAGTCCCTCTTGTGCCTGAGGAAGAAGTTTTTCACCTGGAGAGAGATGCAGTGGTGCCCAGAGAGGCTGGAGGCCCTGAATATCACCAAAACTTGACTCTGCAAGACCCTGAGAAAATGTTGAAGGTATTCCTGCTTTTAATGGAATAGTTGAACTAACTGTTCTCCCTATTATTCTGTGTTGCCCTTTTTTCAGTGCCCCTGTATTAAATCTTCTCCTAGTTTATGAGCTTTCTCTATCAGACTGTTTAGAAATTCAAGTTACAGCTGTTCATGGTCTCTTACAAAGGAAATATATGTGGCTTACAACTCTTGGAACATAGATATAGACCTAAGCCTGTGAACACCTGGATATGTCTTGGTGCTGTGCATTATGTCTCACCCTGCCCTCACTGAATGCAAGTGCAGTGTTCAGAGAGGTTGGCTCCATCACTCTTAATATTTATATTTAATTGATGTCATTGTGGCTTTCTTACAGATTAAAAAATTAAAAAATTTTGTACAGATTAAAAAGAATTGAGTGATTTCAGCCATAACCACTTGCTTTGTATTGGACTGCTGCTTCTTAAACACACACTTCATAGGAGGTGTGTTAATTTTGCCTTGTAATCATAATTACCATTTGATTCCCAAAATGGATTTTGGGGAAAAAATATCCTTGTGGAGTTCCAGTTCCCTCACTAGTGGTTCCCACTCCTTTACTTGTCTCCCAGTCCCTGGAATAGTAGACAGGGCTGTGGTAGGTGTCTACTGAGAAGATCAGAAGTAGCTGGAAAGGAGAGGGGCTGTGGAACTTCTCTGACCGGTTCCCTGTGAGTCCTGTGCCCCACTGTGTGCCTCTGCCCCCTTGAAGAACCCTCTCACCCCCTCACCCACCCCAAACATCAAATTGTTGACTTGTCTGGTCCTGGTACAAGTGACAGGGCAAAGCCCTGTGGTGGGGGCTAAAGGCTTGGTGTAGCTGGCTGGAGGAGAGGTGGGAACACCTTCAGACTGCCACGAAAGGAGAAGCCGATGGATTCTCTCCCACCTGGGCATCAGCAGGCACGTTACTGCTTCACAGCTCTCCTCGTATCAGACAATCTGTCATTTGCCAAGGCAATTAAAAAGTGCACCACAAGAGCCTGCTCAGCTGAGCAGAGGGAGGAGAGCGCAGGCTCGGTGAGATGAGTTTGACCAGGAGCTGTCGGAGGTGCTGGCGCAGGTCCCCGAATGATGTCAGCGGGAGAGCTGCACCGAGGTGCCTGGAGAACATCAGGCTGCTTATCTCATTTGCATCCTTGCTGAGCTACGGGAAAGGTCACACTCCTCACTGCTGCGTTAGGCTTCCTTCAGACCCTGCCAGTGGCTGCGAGCGGATAAGGAAGGATAAAAAAAGAAATGAAACCCGAAGCCATCCTTGGAAAGAGGAGAATGCAGGCACAGCAGTGTTACTGCACCAAGAATGCAGTGTTTGCCAAATACATCCTGTTCCTTTTCCACTAGCAGATATACCACAAAGAAAACAAGCCTTTGGTGTTGATGTCGCTGTCAGCTGATGAGGTTATTCCTTTGGTTCCCACAGAGAAGTCTGGGGCTGGAGTTCCTGGAGTCCCTCCTTGCTTGTATTACCTTGTGTTGCCAGGGGTGTTAGAGTGGCTGTAAGCTTCCCTCATTTGCATTTTCCCCTTAAAAATAGCAAGGCTAGTGACAAGGACGTGAAAGAGAGAGGGAAAAAGATTTCAGTTTGGTCACTTCTGCTTCCTTGGTGATGGTGCGAGAATTTTTTAGGAGGAAGTCAAGAACCTTGGGGTTCTTGAGGGCAAAGTTCCATGAGGTCCTTCAGACTGACTGTGAGCTCTGCTACTCTTTGCGGGGGAAGGGCACTCTGTTTTCACACTAGCAACTCTATACTATCTCACTCCTCTTGGTGTATTTCGAATATGCCTCTTCTAATAAATGGGGAAAAAAAGAAATTAATTTTCTCTCAGAATCTAGATGATATTTTGACCAGTGCCTCCTTCAGCAAAGTCGTTCTTATGTAATAGCAAACACTGAGATTTTATTTCTCTGTTATCTGATATAGTACGTTTTTACTTCACAATAATGCAGCGCAGCAGTTGAATTTCCAGTGCCAGTGCAAATAGTTCCTGCCTCATATTACCAATGACTACATGATATTCTGACACATCTCTAAAGCTCACCTGCTCTCCAGTATTTTGCTGTTCCCTAATAAAGCCTGAGGAAGATCTCAACCTAGTGGAAATGCATTCAAGGCAAAAGTATTTTGGACATGTATATATTTCTTTGGGCTGCATTAGAGCACCAAGGGTAGAGTAAAGCTGGGAACAGGATAGAGCCCCCACATCCTCAAGCCTCTGAAATGTTTGCAACTAAATTGCAGTACTGATCTGTATATTTTAACTGGGTCACTGAGTGAGAGCCATTTGAATGCTTCATGGTCTGCATCTTCCAAGTAATTGCAGTTTAAGGATTCATTTTAATGTTAATTTTCTCACTTACATGTTTGAAGCTGAGCTTGGAGTTATGCAAAAAAGAGGCATATCTCGATCTGTTTTGAATCTGAAACTAACCAAGTGTCAGTATAAAACCAACCACGCATTATAACTTTACACATTAAAACTTTTTACATTGTGCTTTTGAGGTGGCGACTGACAAAGTTTCCACTTTTAAAGATTATTCTGTCTTAAAAAAAGAAATTGATGAGTTCTTTTAAGAACCACAGAACAAGATGGTCCCTCACACTAAAACTCTGGTTGTTTTAAGGCAAAGACTGAATGTTTACACTGCTTCATCTGACCCACATCCCATCCAGCTTGTCAGTTCTTTTTTTCTTCTTTGTAATTTGTTTTTTGCATCTTTTTCCAAAACTACTAAGATGAGTCCTGTCACCTCCAGACAGTAGAACTGACAGGATCTTTAGGAAAAGGAAAACCAAGAGAAGCTTTGTGATGATTGAGTGAGATTTAAAGCTGAGGGTTGGGTCTCCAGGCTACTTCTCCAGAGTGCACCCCAAATCCAAAAGGAGCGTGATTATCTGGCTCAGGGCATCCTCCCCGTGTTCTGGCCGTGTAAAAGGGGAATTACAGCTACTAGGAGCTTCAGCAAACTGAACCTCTTTACCTCTTGTGGTAACCAGCAGAAATGTTTCAGCAGCTCTGTTTCCCCTCCCTACGCAGCCCCGAGGGTAATGCAGTCCCAGATTGCACTTTCCTGTAGAGTCTGGCAAAGCTCTTTCACTTGGACGGTGATGGTGATTACTGTGTTGGCTTCACCATAATGCTGAGCCGTGTGTTAAAGTCCTTAAGGGAGAACAGCCACTTCCCCAAAAGAAGAGAAGCAAATTCTATCATCAAGGGGGCTTTGTTATGCAAAGAAAAACTTTTGTCAGCTGGCCACTGGGAAGAGGCAGCTTCATATGTACTTGGCATGCTGGTGGAATGGCTTTTGAGGCAGTGGGACAGCCTTAGTGAACTGTCCCACTCTATCAGGAGAGAGTTGCAGTGGTCACTGATGGCAGAAGGTAGCTGGAGGCACAAGTGGGATTGTTGGGATGCGCAGAATGAGGAGAGGCTCTGAAGATAAGGAAAAAGCAGCTGAATTAGATTAGGGATTAAATGGCAGTCTTTGAATGACCAGGCAAGAAAAGCAGCTTCAGAAGCAAGACAAAATGACAGCTGGACAGTAAAGAAGGCCAGTAAGTGAATGATACAGATTTTATTGCAGAAATATGCAGCAAAAGAATGTAATTATAGCCATGATTTATTAAAATGAGCTGGGAAGCATCCCAGTTTAAAGAAGCTTTTTATAGAGGAGGCAGCCCACATATTGCCTATCCAATTAGCAAGAGAGATTTGTGGACATAGGATGTGGGAACTGGCAGACACAGGGTGAATGGAAGTGTATCTGTAAATCACATTTTGACAAGCGAGGGAGATGGCCTGGCTCATCACAACCACTCTGCTGTCTCTGTCTCTTTTTCTTCCAATCCAGAACTGAAGTGTTTGTCCCTCCAAACAACTGTCCTGCCTTTGCTCCTTTTGATGCTGTGAAGTTCATCAATATTCACCAGAAGTGGGGGGAGAGAGAGAGACTAATTTTCAGCAGAAGCCGCTGAATGACACACTGGCAACAAGGTCAGATCCTCTGCCTTTTGGCATCTCCCACCCTGGACACTTACCATGCCACCACAGTGCTGCTGGCTGGAGGAGGTCTGCCCAGGATTCAGATGTGATGCCCACACTAACCCTACCAGCTCCTAGTGAGAGCACAGGAAAACCTAAGCAAGCTCACAAGGTGATGGTCAGATGCTTTAACGGGTGTGCTGTTGTGTCTAGCCTGTTGGCAAAAGAAAGCTTTCACAATTCTTTAGAGAACTTGTCAACTAGCTATTGGGTTATCTTTTTTTTTTTTTTTAATCCATTATTATGGTTATTTAGTTTTTAAGTAGAAATTAAGTTTTTAAACCTGTGAACTTCTCCAAAGTTCTGCTCTGAGCGGACAAATCCACATTTATCTTGCTCTATGAAGTGGCTTCCTAGCTATTAAAAATGATAAAGCATCTACACTTGTTTTAGGATTTGTTAAAGCTGTTTACGTGTTATGTGCACAGCTCTGTATTGGGATGAGAGTGTAAAACTTATTTTACAGGAGATTAGAGCCTGTTTCAAAAGCATCACTGTCACTCAGGGCAATGGCAGTTGTTACAGATCTGCAGAGATTTGTCACCCTGGGAAGAGAAGCTGTGGGAAGTGTTGGGCAGACACCTTGCAAGTCTTGCAAGCCAACTCTGTCACAGCAGCAGAGACCAAGCCAGCTCTGAAGCTGTGGTTGCACCATTCAGTGCCTTCACTAAGCAGCCGTGGTGAGGTGGGATGGTGAGTTCAGGGGCAGCAGGAGCTGCATTTAGCCATGTCAGCCCAAGCCCACGAGACTCCTGCTCCTCGTGATGGTTTTACTTGCAGTGGTTCCCTTCAGATTTGGGGCTTGGGACCCTGCCTAGACTCTGCTGATGTCTGTGGGTGCTGCAGGTGGATGCCTACTTATTATTCCCTGGGCAATGACAAATAACTTCTGCCAGGTCTGGCTGATCCGTGCTGGTTGTGGCAGATCAGAAGTGATTCCAGACTTACCACATCTATTCCTTCATCAGTTTGCCACTGCTCCCTGCCAAGGAAAGTAAAATCTCACAGCTGAGCTGAGAGCAAGGTAAACGCTTTATTATTTCTTTACTACAAGTAACTTTCTTTTTCAGGAGGCACTCTGTACCAACCAAATTAAGACATTTCTTCTGTGCAGTCAGTGTCAGTCCAAAAACTCTGATTTGCTCTTGGAGTTTCCAGTGAAATTGTTGTGCCCTCAGGCTGTAGCTAAGTGAGCTCAGGTAGATGCTGTGGGTACCCCAGAGTCTGAAGTTTAACATTAGCTACATACTTGCCTTACAGGACTAGGACTGTTCATGGAACAACAATATTCTTCTCCACTTGAAAATCTTTATCAGATGGAGATTTCCATCATTCTGCATCCATAAATACAGAGGAAGACAGAAATGAACCCCCAAATTGTTAAGTCCTTTCTGCAACTGTCTGATATTTAAGAATCTCATTTTGTAAAGTACATGCTAAGCTTCTGCCCTTTTTATTTTTCCTTTTTTTTTTTCCTGGTCAAATCCATTTGCTACCAATCCAGATTTGCTATGGGCTTGGGATGTAAATGTGAAACTGACCCAGCATCACTGAGATTTTCCTAGTTTCATGTCTGAGTTGGACTTGCCTTTGGCAGATGGGCACTTGCAGCTGATCCAAACCCATTCAGAAGCTCAGCAGATGCTTCTCTGAGCCTCTTCTGTTTTTTAAAATGGAAATGAAGCATAAAACCAGGTGCTTTCTGTGCTGTCCTGAATTATGGATTTTATTCTTCTTGTTAAAACACATCTGACACATCTTCTAGTTTATCATTTTCAAACGTGACAGAGTGTAAAACACCAAGTCCTATCTGACAAATGGTGCTGGGACTCCAGGAACTGCTCTTTTTTTCTAAGGCTCTGGTCCAGTTCTCTTGAATTCAATAGCAATTGAATTCAATTGAGGGGGACTGAATTCGATCAGCAGGGAGTGAGGGCTCTGTGTGCTGCAACACTGCAAATAAAACTGAAATTAGTCATGGACTTTGCAGGAACCCCGCACCCTGCATTATGCAGGAGTTCCAATAAGGTCTTCTAAGTCACTTTTAACCTAATTCTTGAGGAAAAAGTAACCCACATTTTTGAGATTAACCATCAGAGGATGTATTTACGAAAAGTTTTCTGAGGAGGCAGACCCCTCCTTTAATTATCCGGTCTGAAAATATCAGCAGGGTTTTTTGTTTCGTTTTGTTTTCTTTAAAAAAGAAAAAGGTGCATTGAAAATGGTAAAACCATTGCCACCATGCCTGCAGGTTTGCAAAAAAGGGAAAATCGTCTGCCATATCCCAGATATTCCACAAGGTGTTTGGACATAATAATGTAATGATAGATTCTGCATTTATCAAGAATGATCACCTTAATACTGAGCTAAAATGGTAAGTGGAGAAAAAACTATTATTGTCACGACTGACCTGAATCTGTCAGGATTCTTTGTTGTTTGTGGTTTATATGGTTGAAATTGTTTTCCAGCTTCTGGAACTATGGATTCTCTGCAAGCTGAGCACAAAGAAGGTCAATAGCAGGAAAGGAAAACCTGCTGCAAACCCATCTGGAGGCAAAAAGGTTGGGACCTCTGGCTTGCAGCAGCTTACAGGAAAGCCACCATCGTTTTGCTTGCAGTGATTAAAGGTCAGCATCTTAGCCCTGTGGGGGATTTCTTGCCTTTGAAATGCACTTAGTTAATTATTACATCCTAATGTATTTTCTACTGTGGAATAAACCTTGCTGTGGGCAGCAGAGCATAGGAAGCACAAGGTGGTGCTTTTCAGTGGCAAAGCTTCACCTCTGGCATCGTTTTTTTGCAATGTTAAACCACAGAATCCACAAGGGAGGTGCCATAATAGCAAAATGCTGTTAAAAATGATGATGTATTTTATAGGGCTTCAAGCGCCTCTCATAATGTTTGCAGATAATCTCAGATTGCCAGTTTGTCATTATTTTCCATCTGTGATACCCAGTGATAACCAAAGAGATTTTTAATCCATTTTTATCAACATTAGTGAGTTCATCATGAATTAGTTGAAGAAACAAAATGCAAGCATTAAAAGTAGTGTGAAGACAATACATTGTTATGCCAGCATGGGCTTGAACCTGCACAACTGCAAATTAATATTTAAAGATCTTTACTTTAGAAACACAGGGAAGAGATCTGCCTTTAGTTACTACTATCCACACATATTTTGGTATTTCCTTTCTATGGTTAGTGATCGTGAGCATCTTTTGTCTGGCATGAGACAATTTCACATAATCAGGTGCATAAATGAAAGGTCAAGGGTTGCAATTAGGCATTCACTCACACCAAAGAGGCTACCTAAAACCAGTATGAGTACACAGCCTTAGACCCACAAATGGCAGGCACTTTGCTGTCCCTGGAGAGGAGCAAAGAAGAAGTTTAAACCTTTTTTCCATGGTCTGGATGCAGACATCTACACACATCCTCTCCCCACAGACCGAGCAGGAGCCACTTCAGCAGTGCAGCAGAAGTTCCTTTAAGGAACAGGTGAAGAAAGAGAGGTAGGAATGAAGGAGATCTCTGTGCCGTGCCTTAAAACGTTTGGGTACTGTATTGGTTTGGATAATAGTGACATTAAGTAGCACTTTCCCACCAGGGACCTAAAAGAGACCCAGGCCTTCCACTGGCACGCATGTTTGGATCAGGTTGTGTGCTCATAGCATCCTCTTGCCGAGCTGCAGTATTTACAGCTGGACACTAGAGAGCTCCTTGTACCAAAAACAGCTCAGCGGTGCGAGGGGAGGCTCCCTGAGAGGCGCCTATTTTACTTGGGTTTTATTATTATGTTAAAAATTAATATTCTCAAGGGAGAGCTGTCTTTGCCAGAGCGATGGCTGCAGCTGTAACTCCACACCTCCTAGCCCCACCAAGACAGATTTTGCAGTTGTAACTGGGAAACTAATTACACAGATAGCAAAAAGTAAATCAAATGCTGCCAGCTTGGAAATTATAATTAAGTTTTCCTTGCAATAACAAACACACTCAATATGTGATTTATTATGACTATTGCTGTATTAATGATAGTAATAGTCTATGTCATGCACCTATGCAGAGTACATGTTTTCATTTAAATTGCCAGATTACAGTCCCAGATGCAGGATGAATTCTAACTAGCTCTCTGCAGTCAGTCTGCTGATAACCTTAAGCCTTACAACACACAAGCTATTGCCAAACACTACTCTATTAGCAAGCAATAAAACAGGATGAAGACTGGGTCTACTTTTTTTCATTAGCTGTGTTTGACCTGTCCCCCACAGTTGCCTTTACCCTATCAATCTCTTATTCAAAACCAAAACAAAATCCCCCATGCTGTCACTGTAAGGGCATATGCATTCCTGCTTTGCACACTGACACAAGCACAGGCTGCTGCAAGATGCTGTAGAGAGGTAACAGTCCTATTCCATTCCCATAGGGATTTTGCTCAAGGGTTGATTTGCAGTTAATCTTGTCCCGCAGTCAGCAATGGGAGGGCAGAGATTTTAGTGGGAATGGCTCAGGATTTTGCCTCCCAAGCAAGTCCTATCTCATTCCTGTCTCAAAATCCTGTAACACAAAGGCTGAAAAAGTCTGTATGAAAACTACAGAAAGGCTGGGGAAAGCCTTGTTCCAGCCTCTGCCATGCACTATAGTTGTGCTTGGCCAGGGCAGAGAAATAGCACTGGCACTCCTGGGACCTGTGACAGCAGTCCTGTTGAGAGGTCGGTGTCTGTGCTGCTGGTGGCACAGCTGGGAGACCAGGCTGGCACAGCTGG
Organism: Tichodroma muraria; assembly: GCA_013390105.1. NCBI lineage: Eukaryota > Metazoa > Chordata > Aves > Passeriformes > Sittidae > Tichodroma > Tichodroma muraria. Next base: position 3,942 of record WAAG01063057.1, on the reverse strand, counting down.
CAGAGTGGTTCCCAAAGTTGGAGGCTTGCTGTTGCAGTTGCTTAGTGACACTTTCAGCTAGATGGACCAATTCATTATGAATGATAATGTTCCAGATCCGATTAGATTACTTGCAGGCAGCCTGACAGGGCAAAAATAGTTATTGCTGTCTTTGCCTGGATGTTGAGGAGGATATTCTGCAGGAATGAGTCAGATCTGATTGGGTTTATGTAGAAAGCCTAGGAATCAGTTTTGAGTTCTGAGGAAGCTTCTCTTCCAGGACAACTTGACCGTGTTAGTGACAGTGAACTGAATTTTGTTGTGTACATCTTGTCCCTTGGTTTCCAAAACCAGCATGTGACAATGATCACTGAAAGATGAAATCTACTGTTTGACTCTTTCTTCTTTACAACCCGCAGTCCTCTGAAAATGTATAGATAACTGGAAAGAAAGGATTTTCAGTGTGGGGCAGCTCCAAAGAAGGTCAGTGTGGGAGGTGAGAGGCTGCGTTTTTGATTCCTCTGAAGTCCTCTCTTAGGAACTGCGCTGTGTGAGCCTTGGCCGTGCCATTCCACAGCCCATCCTCTGGCTCCCATACATGCAGAGCAAGTCCCTAGCACGGCACTTAGCAGCTATCTTCCTAAACGACCTTGAGCTATCTGGAGGAATCTCTCCTACTTTGTGAACACAGGGCTCATAGTAGAAAATGTAACAAAATCCAGCAGCAACTTGCTGAACTGGAGCTAACAGAATGAAAGGGTGTGGTCAAGCGAGAGCTAGCAGTCTCTTGCAAACCCCCGTTTCTCAGAAAATCGTGTTTTATTGTTTCCATCCCTGGGAGCTCACATTACACCCCGGCTAAACCTAGCAGGGCCCTGTCATTCATCAGGCAGCTTTATGGCATGACAGGAGTCTGGAAAATTAGAAGCCAGTTAAACAAGTTAAAAAATTTAATGGAATTCTCTCTGTCTGCATCTTGCAAAAGAAAAAAGAAAATGCCTTGGGATATCTTTTTCTCATAGGGAGGATCATATTGGCCTCCAAAAGGCAACAAACTCAAGGTGGCCACTGGAGAGAGAGAGAAAATCTTGCAAAATTTTATGAAGGAAATGAAAATGTGATTCCTGTCAAGTCACCCCTCATAAGTCCGTCTTTTCTCATCAACATCTTGTACCATCTGATATTCAGAAAAAGTGAAAACACTAGCTGTGCCTGAGAACTATTTTTCCCCTCTAATTTTATTTTGCTTCAACTGTCTAGAGAGCAAATCTTTTGGGAGGTATCCAAGACCTCAACATCTAAGGAACCCTTTCTAAAATCTAAATATAATAGCTCTGCCAATTTAGCTGACACATGTGGTTATTTCAGTGACAAAGAACTCTGGGACCTTCTAATCCCTTCCTCAAAAAAAAAATTAAAACAAAAATAATATATATATATATATCTCAATATCTCCCAGTGTATCTTTATTTATCTCCCCAAAATGTTTTGGTATGTGGTCTTTGGAAAAATGGCTCATTTAAAATCATTGTTATAAACTGTTAGTGAACGGATGGTGATCCATAGGCTATTCCTTTCATCAAGATGTCACCCACTGTCAGGTCTGACTAATAAGAGTTTCTAGACCAGCAGTGAGTATAAGTGGTCTCAGTGACACGAATTCAAACTCAGCAGCTCAGCTTACTGCAGCTTAGCACGGATTAATTTCCCATGGCAGACGCCAGCCTCATGCCAAAAAAAGACTAACCCCCATCTTTATGATTTTTCTCTTCTTTACAATTGTCAATCTATTTAAGTACAGAGATAACAAGAAATAGGCCCAAATTACAAAGCGTGGATCTCTGCAGCACTTCTTTGAAGTTGGGCTGTGTCGGAGTTTTCTTTCAGGCTCCTCTCCAGTCCTTTCAGTTATAAAAGTATTCGTTTTTGTGTGGTTTTACCCTTTTTACCAATAGGTCTGTTCAAGCAGCAGTGATACAAATGAAATTGGCTCTCAGGTAATTAATTTCTTTCTCTCTGTCTTTTCCCAAGGAAGGACTAAAAATACAGAGGTATAGTGTGGTTTGGTAGAATGGTTTGTTTGCTATTATTCTCTTTTTTTGTTTATATTGCAGAGTGTTGGCCTTTTTGCCTTGAGAAGGTGATATTGACGAGAGTCACAAAAATCCTTAGGTCTTGCAGAGGATCACTCATTATTCCTGAAGCAGCTTACAGAGGTCTGTCTCAGTGTATGTGACTTGTAATCTACAAAAGAAAAGGTTGCCTTGTGCCCGAGGAGCAGAGCTGTGGCATGAACTTGGCAGTAGTTAAGATATGCTGGGCCATGGAGCATCTCTGGAAGCCTCTGGGCAGCACACAGGAAAAACTAAGAAGGACCCAGGATGTGTCAGGGGGGTCAGGCAAACCTGATGGGCCCCTGAATTTGATGCGATGTCCCAAGGATGGAAGGAAGGGGCAGATGTAATGTGCTAGGAGAGGTCTACTGGAGGTGGCAGAAAACCCTTCAGAGACATATTGCCAAGCAGGTTCAGTAACACTGAATTTGCTAGATTTGTTCCCAAACTGTGACTTGTTTTGGTTTCTGTGCTTTCCAAGCTCCAAATGCTGTCCGGAAAGCTTCCAGACACCTATTGAGGGATCCTAGGAGTGTTTCAGCTGAACTGCAGATGGCTCTGGGCTGAAGCCATGGGAAATTTTGTAAGCTCTAAACTAGGCAAAGCTCAGTACCTTGTTTTTTAAAATGTTTAGCAATAGAAATGCAAAGGTTAGAAGTTCTACTGACTGAGAAGAAAGCTGGAGTGGAATCAGGCAGAAGAAATTACCTGAAACGTTGAAGGGAGTGTGAGTGGGCATAAGAAAGCAATCGAGACTCATCTCCTTGGAGAGACTGAAAGGAGGGAGTTTTTCAGTCCCCGTTAGCAGGAGGAGCTGGAAACCCTGAGCTCCTAAGTGTGCACTTGTCTTAGGGAAAACTGGGGTAAGCCACACATGTGTTTCACTAGAGCATTTCAGGAGAGCCAAGAGTTTGCATTCACTCAGATAAAAGGTGTGTAAGTATTATTAGAGCATATGGCTCATAATTCTTTTCACTGCTGTATTTCTAGCCCCAGAACTGTGCAGTAACTACGTGACAAATCTCAATGTGCACTAATGGAAGAGGGAAAGGTGATTTTAGCCAAAACAAAACAGGATTCGCATGTGCTCTCTCACTTTCATGTGTTCTTTGTCCTGTTCCACCCATGGATTATGATTTATTTTTCTCTCCTTGTCTGTGTGTTTGATGGCTCTAAGCCTGCTCTTTGCCTCTCATCACTTCTTTAGAGCTTTGGTCTTTTGGCTTATAGTCTGTCCTCTGTTTCACTCTGTTTTGCAGTTTAGGGGGGTCCTGATAAGCTGTGCAAAAATGTGCTGGCATCTTGATGCTGCAGGTGTCATCTGCACCTACCATTCTCGCAGCACTTTCTGTTGCTTCCACATCTAAATAATCACTTCCATTCAGAACGGACTTAATATTTTTATTAAAAATTCCTTGAGTATTACAACATATTTTACCTGTCCACAGCAGACTCACAGGTGTGCAGATCAGTGCTGAAGAGCAGGGATCACTGGGGAGTGATCCTTTTATCCTACCACCAGTTTGAGGATTGCTTAGATGCATGGTCTGTGGAAACAATGGAAAGGGAAAAGGGAACACAGAAAAGCTACTCCAATTTTTCCCAGCTGCCTTCTTCTCCATCCTGCTTCCTCCTGATGCTACTCCCCTCAATCAGGCTTTCAAATTGTTTCCTCTGAGAAACTGTACAGGGTTTTACTGCTTTGATTTTTAACTGATTTATTGGCTGGCTGATAATTTCTCAAATGCCTTGGGAAAACAGAACCAGTCAAAAACTCCCTAGCCAGCATAGCTGGGTTAGGTGGTTGTGACCGTGTTTGAGGACTTACCTTTGCTTTAGCACAGCCAGA
>WAAG01063051.1:13088-28515 GCA_013390105.1 Tichodroma muraria | reverse complement strand
TTAATTTTTATTTTGCCTGGAACTACCTGCAGCATTATCTTTCAACAAACAATGGGCATTTTTTGGAAATGTTTTCTAAAGGTCACTCTTTTTTAATCAACTCACTTTTTCTGTAATAATTATATGACATTTTTTTGCCCTATTTGTGGTCAAAGAGCATGAACACTTTAAATAGAAAACTCACACACTTGACTGTCTTTCTAAATATTACTGTTACAATTCCGTGCAGACTTGGAAGGGGGCTGCTGAGCAACCAGAATTACCATTCACTTCTTATTACCTAGTGGCTACACAATTCTTTTTGTGGTACACACCTAGGGATGCTAATTCAGGTAGAAATAGCAAGATGTTATGTTTAAATTTGCTCATGAGTGGAAGGTCTCACAACTATTGCTAATATGTCTTTTGTCCAGTCAAAGTATGAACACAGTTCATGTTCACATAGCCAGTGACAGACAATGATTTTAACTAACAGCTGAGATTTAATAAATCTAACTTGATATAATCTCACTTATTTGATAAAGAGCAGCTGGAACTGATTGCCATTCACCCTACCTCAGTTGTTTTTATTAGTGCAGGTTCTACCAGCCAAAACACAAGTGGATCTACCTAAAATGTTTTGAATGCAGTGTTTAGGTGCATCAGACATTTCTTTCTCTACCAGCTCTACTTTAGGTTCTCTTTGGACAAATACCATAGTAGAGGCATTGTGCATTATCATTTCAAAGTGTACTTTGGGATGTTTGGGATTGTTCTTTGACTCTCTGCCTCTTTGTGCCTGTATGTCTTGTGCAAAAATGATTAAGGAAATAGAGGTCTTGTGCCACATAAAATTTTAAAACATACAAGTGCTGGAGATTATACCTATGTTTGTTGTGCAGTTTACCTTCTCATCTTGTTTTCAAATTTTAATTTTGAAGAAAAATGGTCTGATATTACTGATTTTCATAGTTAAACTAGTCATTTGAGGAGTCGTTCTTCTAAAGATTCTGATAGGATATTTCCTCGTACCCAGTAAAAGTAAATAACAGTATTTGTTTTGGAAAATGTATCCTTCATACCTCTTTAGTGCTAATCTGCTCAGAGAGAAATTGTCTTTCTTGCAAAGAAACAAAACTTGGGTCAAACTGGTTTAGTTTTTATGGGATATGTAGATATATATATATTTTTTTTAAAGTGCACTTCATAAGGCCTAAATGTGACATTTTAAATGGCTTGTCAGGGAAAAGAAGTGATTTTTAATGCAGATCTATGAAATAGATGCTCTTTAGTAGCATCAATGCCCCTGAAGGCAAACATTTGAAAAGGCAGAGAGCACCATAATGCCAAGATAAATGTTCTGAGTTGGTTAGAAGGCAAAATGTAATGCAAGAAAATAGAGAAACATTTCCTGTCAAAAAAAGAAAGTATTAGCAATCAAAATTGTTGTTCTAATTTTTAGTTTATTTTCAAATCTCTAATGAGGAATATTTTAATATTAAGGTGTTTTTTTTCTTGTTAATTACTTTCAAATCATTTTAAAATCTTTTTATTATTCTGAAAATAATTAGGAATACAAATGAAATACATGATACGTATTTTCTTTACTATACAAAATTCTATTGCTCTGTTATTGAAGCAAAACACAACCACAGAAATGAAAACTAATTCTAAGTAATCATTTGAAGTATCACTTTATAATCCTTTATGAGGGTATTATCCCATGTATGTTGGAGTTTGATATTCTAAAATTGCAAAAATTCTCAAGCTCTCTGTGAAACCAACTGTTATTTGATAATCATTTGCAAGAGTTTTGTAATTGAATAATCTTATTCATCCCTCTTTGAGGCATTAAACTATGTTTTATGCAAGGTATTGTGAAAGAAACACTTCTCTGGTACTATAACCTAGCTTTAATTTCATTAAAAAGGTTATGATGTTTACCAACCCCACAACTGAAAGAAGTTTTAGTCTGCTCAGTACATTGCCTCAGTTAAAAAACCTACAGCAGCAGAAGTATCTGTCAGACTCTGGTTTACAGAGCAGGCAAAAAAAAATCCAGAAGAGTCAACCTGGATGGAAAATGAATTTAACCTTCTGTTATTTCATCAGGATCTGGATCAGGCTATGGCTGTGAAGTGGATATGATTGATAGAATTAGAAAATCTAACTGAGCAGGTAGGTTTGATAAGCACTCATGAGAGCTTTGAAGTTTCATGGAATGTCTAAACAGAGTCTTAGAACAATTAAGTCTTGATTTCCACTGTACCCTTATGTCTGGAATTGAAGTGTCATTCAGTGGCTAGAATGTTGAGTAATAGACACATTCCTGCTTCAGTCATTAAACCAAAGAAGTGCCAAGTATGGGACAGTGCAGCACCTCTGACTGAGACTAAGTGAGAATGTGACTACTTATGTGATGCCATCAAGAGTTACTGAGTTTTGTGTCTTGGACAAATTGAAGTTAATAAGTACTTGTGGTGGGTTGACCTAGGCTAGATGCCAAGAGCCCACAAAATCATGCTGTTACTCCCCAACTGGACAGTGAAGAGAAAATAAGATAAAAAACAACTTGTGGGTTGAAATAAGGCAGTTTGCTAAAGCAAAAGTGAAAGTTTGCATGTGGGCAACCAAAGAAAAAGAAAACATTTATTCTCTACTTCCCATCATCAAGCGATGTTCAGGCCACTTTCAATGTAACGGTTGCTCTGAAAGGCAAACATTGTAAATAACAAATGGCCTTGCCTTTCCTTAGCTTTTATATCTGAGCAGCTGTTGTATGGTATGGAATATCCCTTTGGTTATTTTGGGTCAGCTGGCCTGGTTGTGTCGCACCTCAGGGTCCTGCCCACCCCAGCCCCTTGCTGTGGGGAATGCTGAGAGGCAGCGCTGATGCTGTGCCAGCGCTGCTCAGCAGTGCCCAAACCACACAAAGGTGTGTTACCAACACCTTTCCAGCCAGCAACGCAGAGCACAGCACTGTGAGGGCTGCTGTGGGGAAAGGAACTCCAGCTCAGCAAGACTCAATACGGTACTGAAATTATTGTTGTTTTCTGCCAAAATTCCTTTGCCTTTAAATAAAAAATGCCCACAAAGATGTTTCTGTTCCCAGCTCTTGGAGAGTTCTCCATCTGCCCAATATGAAAGTCAAGAGGCTGTTTCTTTTTTTCTTTTATCCCAACCCAGAAAACCTAGGGTAGTGGGTTTATATATTAACTACTGCTTTCTGGGAGTTATGCCTCCCTCCAAAGGTCCTTAGCTTCATTTTCCCTTGCCTGTTCCTAAGGAAGTAATGATTCTCAAGACCTAACTCAGATTTTACAAGAGATTGGCTTGTGATCACAAATTGCCATAATGTCAGATACTAATCCCAGGAATTATCATATGTATAAATAGAAAAATTCTTAGTTTGGATTAAGGAATTGGTGGGGGAAGAGGGATTGAGGCTATATCTCTTCTTGAATATGGAAGCAGTATATTTATTTTCAATAACAGTGGTAGACAGTAATTACAGCCTTTGCTCATTCTCCTACCTCAGGGGAACTGAACTGCTGCTGGCTTAAGGGAGGCCAAGCTGCTACTGGCTGCTGCCTTTTAACACTTAGGGTCCTTTGAAAAGGTTTGTGAACTACTTCTCCTTTCTTTTTCTTGTTTCTTTGTTTTTCCTGATGAATATGTTCCTGAAATGCTCTTTAAAACAAGTTCAGATATCTGTGCCAACAGTATCTTTTAAACACCTGGAGGAGACCAGCAAACAAAAATCTTTAACTCAAGAGAGTCTGTCTTCCACAAATTCCCCCTCCTCCCCATAACTGGATGCACTTGATTAAACAGCAATTAATATGTACTTATAAATTATGAATCTTATTAATATTCCTGTGCAGCTATAATATTTCTTTTCTATTGTTCTCAGTCTACCTAAACCCAAAGAATGAAAAATTAACTAGTGTTGATTTTTGCTATCAAGAACAAGAGAGTTCCTAGTGTGTGTATATGTCAGTAGATGTGCCTGAGAAAAGGAAGTGCATTTCTGTGAGCAAGCACATACATGAACATCTTGGTTTTGTATATTACTGTCCAATTGAGCATTGTTTAAAGTTAGTGTAATGCCCACAGCATGAGATGTTAGCATATTCATTCAGTCTTTACACATTTTGTATTCCCCTAATGCTCTGATTATATATTACGTAATGGTTTTCAATTTTTATTTGTTCATTTCCTGTTATTTCTTCTCTCTAAAATCAGACCATCTGCTATTCTTTCCAAGTACTACTGTTGCCATTTTCCCAGGACAAGAAGGCCTCCTACTTAAAAAAACTCTTCCTTTCCCTTCGGCTGTATTCCTTTTCCTAACAGTTACCCCTCAGTACCCACTTTAGAAGAGACACCAAGTCAAAGGAATAAAAGAGGATGTTTCAGATCATCTCATCCTAAAGATCTTCTATATTACACTCTATCTAAGTATGTTCACATACTGTTCTTAAAAGCCATTTTTCATTCTTGTATATGTTTTTTCTTTCTGTTTGGCTGTAGTAAAGGGATACATATAATGGGTAAATAGAATGAAAGGGAAAAAAAACCCAAAACACAATCAGTCCAATTACACACTATAAGTCTTTTAAATCAGGATGAAACCAGCCCTTTAAATTGTCATTAATATTATCGGCAAAATACGTTTTTATTCCACTGTTTAGAAGGCTGATGGATTTGCAGGACCCAAAGCAATAAGACCTTTGCAGAATAGTCCAAAAGAGAATATAATGGTACAATAAAAGGATTAATTGTGAAAGTAATCATGTTAGTTTTCCAATTATTCAAATCTTAATTACAACTGTGTTGGCCCAATTAGTACAAAACACAAGGCTAATGTTAGGGTTGGGTGGATACTCAGCATCTGTGCATAAGTAAGAGGCATCTGTTGCCAAGTGGTGGAGCAATAGAAAGCGTCAACTCACCAGCTGTGAAGTCAACAAAGCTCTTAAAAACTAAATTTGAGCCAACAGAATGATTTAGCACCCTTGGGACTGTATAAATCTTATCACACATGTATACTTTAGCTAGTGGTTGTCACCGAGTGGGACTGAAATCTAGAACAACTATATATATTTAAGTCTTCACCTGCCTTTCAACAATGCCCTGCCTGACAGATCTGCAGTGGGGAATCTGACAGAGACATTTGTGCCCATCAGTGCTGCAGTGGTATTTTGTTGTTTCGTTTTTTTTTCCCTTGAACAATCTAGAGAGCAAAATATTGCTAAGCTGTTCAGAATGTACAATACCTTAAGATTTTATAGCATTTTACAAGTATTACACACAGTATGATAGAAAATAGTGAAATATTAAGAGGAATATCTTGTTTAAAAAACGTTGTCTTGTTTTTTCCTGGCACCAGTTTTGTAGGAAGATGTGGCCATATTAAATGTCCATTGTACCTTGTATTTTGTTTATTTCTATCAGTTCCAGAAAGACAGGATTTTTATGATTCTGACTATTGATATTGATCTTAGTAATTTCTAGTATCGCCTAGAGAGACTGGGGATATTAATAGTATTGCTAACTTTACAATGGTATGTTTAATATTTATACATTATTAACATTTAATGGTAATGTGTAAACTTTGCTGAAAGATAATCAATTGGCAGCAAGAACAAGAGAAGAAGGTGAACATTAAAACCTGAGATGGAACTATATTGAACACTAATGCATTCACTTATGACCTAGTTCTTAATGTTATGGATCCTTTGTCAGGGATTTCATTTGCATTACTTTCAAGTTTTTATTTATTCATATATCACAAAGTACAGATGCAGGAGTGTTTAGATTCATTGTAATCTGATAATGTTAATTTACATGAAATGCATAGAGTTTGGTATTCTACTGCAGTTCAATAGAAAATGAGGCTCAACTTTCAAGATTGCCTTCACAAGAATTTTCAATTACATTAAAATAAAATTAAACTGAGTTATAAGGCATTTCAAGAATACTGTGTCCAGGTTTCTTTATTTACAAATTACAGGGAGAGAAAGGTTTTTATTTCCTTCCTGTTTGAGCCAATAACCCTTTTAAGGTATGGTTTGTGCTTTAATACAGAGCCTTTGCTTTAAAAGAAAGAAAAAGTCTATGCCTGTGTGGCAAAACTTGATCTATTCCATTAAAGCAGCAATCTGGCTGGACCACAAAAGCCAAGCAACTCAACCTACTTGTATTAAAATATGTATAAATAAACACAACTCCTTNCTGAGCACTTTGGTGACTTGGAAAGCATTTTTTTTTTTTAACTCACAACTAATTTAGTTGTTTTAACAGCTTCATAATCACAAAAAAAATTCAGCAATTCTTCACATTGTACAAATTGAAATTTGTGTATAATTGTGTACTCAGTGGTATAATGAAACAGAAAGTAGTACTACATTATATTTAGCTCAGGTTAGCTGACCAGTTTTGCTTATGATTTTAAGTGTTCATCAGAAGCCCCTGGAAGATCTAATGCTGCCAGCCTCCACCAATGAGTCATCAGTGCCATGTGTCTGACTATAGTATTGCTGTAAACGGGAAGGAGAGGGAGCATAGTGAGACACACCACAATTAATTACATGTGCTATAGTGCTTTGGGTTTCAGCTTCCTGTTGCATTTGTGGCTGTATTTCACCTGCAAAATGTTCTTTCCTTTTAAATCATATTGACAATGTAAATAGCATGTGTGTACTTTAACTAAACAACTTAACAATTCAAGTGGGCTGCCTCAGCTGTAAGGCATGAAATCAGAGGTGATAAAGCATGGCACTGTTTCAGTAAAATGGAATAAGAAATCATTTTGACAGAGCTTAGATCTTGGTCTGGGCTGTTGAATGGGTTTGGTTGCGGGATTTATTATTTCCCCCCTGCTTGCCCTTTTCCTTTCAAGGTCAATGTTCCTTATTTTTTGTAGAGCACATCTTACAATGTGCAGAAAGAAATGCAACCTGGCTGGGTTAATGCTTTTGGGGTCAAAGTGGACTCCTGAATGCAAGGGAACAACACATGAGAAATAGCATTCACAGTCACCCCGTGAAGATAAACAGTGACTGAACATCAGATGATCAGACTGCATATTTTAACTAGGATCATGTTATGAAGGATTTTGAAAGCAAATAATTTAGTCTATAAGTAAAGGAAATACTCTTTCTTTTGTTTAACTCAATTGCATGGAATTAAAAGAGAGTGGAAGTATTGTGAACACAGAATATTTTGTTTTGTCTGAAAACTTGTTTGGTTGCTTATTGGGACTTAATAATACTTGCTTATTGGGTCTGCAGATGTCTTTAAAATAGCAAATTTAGGCAATAAAAATTAGAAATAATACCTTTTTTGTTGTTCATTTCCTATCCTATCATTTACTAATGCAGGAAACATGGTAAAAGTGAGCAGCAATGATTTTTTTTTTTAAATGACTTGACATATGCTTATGATAAGAACAAAATTTTAAGATGCCTAATCTACAGTATTGTAGATGATTGATTGTAGAGTGTCTGTAAGACTAGTTCATCTCTTTTGAAGCTCTATTGTGTCCTGTGAGAAGCAAATCTCTGCTTCTTTAATCACAGAGGGAGGTAATGTTTCCTTTGCTGCTCCTCCATTCTACAAGCTAAAACAATGGTAAAACATCAGTCTCATGTAAACTAGACTAGAATAACTTTATCTAACCCTCCACCCAGTACAACTTCTTGCGATGTATACATTTACATAAATACCACATTTTTGGGTAAAAATTATGGCAAGTTAGAGCTCGTCTCAATGTCAGATTCCTATGTTCAATGGATATCAACTCTAAAACTTTTCTTTATGATAAAATACTGAATTTTACCTAGAACTAATGAGGTACAATAGAGCATTTAGTCTGACAAAATTATTTCAGTAAGATGGTATTTCTTTTTATCATTTCTGCCAAAGCCAAAGGATTGCTCTATCATCATTTTATTCTATTATATTCAAATTGTCATTTTTTTTTAGGGCTTTCTTTATGAAGACTATTTGGGTTACATTAGCAGTTGCAGTTAGAAAATGTACCTTGAAACTTCATGCGTCATACAAACTCTTATAAATATATATCATGTCTCAAATATATCAACTAAATCAAGTGACTTCAGTGAGGTTATTCCATAATTTTGCAAGTTCCCATAAGAAGAACTAAGTCAATATCTGTCTGGTAGAATCATGTCAGCATTTTCTGCCACTTCAAATCAAATTGTTATTGTAAGGTAAGTGAAAGAAATTATAAAATGTCATATGCCTGGGTGTCTAGACGTGCTGCTTATATCTCATCACTGAAAGCTGTTCACACTGAGGTCAATAACACGTGCTAGGATGATTCCTTAAATAAGTTTTATCAAGTGTACTAACTCTGGAATAGCTATTTAATTTTAAATTATACCATAAAAAAGATTAACGGATTTTGATTCAGTGAAACATTTGTAATATTGATTTTAGTGATACTGGATCAATATCTGATACTTTCAAAAAAATGTTTTGCTAGTATATCTTGACAACATCTCACTGCTTACTATGTTGATCAGTGTCACAATCATTTCTATGAAGGAAACAGTCATAAAAAGACCCTATGAATTCTTGAAAATTTAAAGGTATTAGGAGGCTGTGTACTTTATTTGTTTATGACAGTTGTTTTGCATTGTTTTGCAGCTGAGTTTTTCCCACTGGAAACATTGAGAAATGAGCATACTAATGCAGAAAGTATACAGTGACAAAGACAGTGTGAAGCTTTTAGTGTAAAAGATAATTTTCCTGGGGAATAAAAGAATATTCTAACCATGGCAGAGACATATGCTTCTATTTTAGTTGGTGTAGACTATTTTATGTCAATTAATTTCAACTTCTACAATGTGTGATCACTAGGAAGAAACTGGTTTTATAGTGTCCTGCACAAAAGCTCAGTAGCGGTTTAATTCTCATGTAATCTGTACTAAAATAGAGAAAGTGGTCAGAAAACAGTAGAGGTGAAGTGATAATTTACCCATTAGGCAAGGATGAAGACAATGTATGTCATCCTGCATGCCATGCCGCAACAAAGGCTCTCTTTGTACTATCATTTTACTGAGCTGAGCTTTTCTTCAGACTCCTTCAGGACAGGAATAAGTCAGACTTGAGATAGCATTAATCCAGTTTTACAGAGGAAGGAAATTACGGTGCTTATTCTCTCTGAGACTCATTATATTCCAGAAGACATGTGGAAGCAGGCATTATTCTTTCCTGTACAAAAATCAAGATCTGAATATGGTATGAAGGACACTGATCATTTTTTTATGCTCCTATAACTTTTAATGCATTAAGTAAAGACTCCCCATTCTCTCTGTACGAGTATAACTGCACTAAGTTTAATATCTTGATTTGAATTCATTATATGTGAAGCTGTTTCTGCAAGAGACCTTTCTTAACCTTTTAAGGACTTGTATAAAAATAACATACTGGACATCAATCTGTTTATTCCACAGTTCCTGCAAACATTAATTTTTGCAATTTAATGTGAATAAACAGTTTATTGACACTGCTAATCAAATGGTTTATATAGCACTTGGCATAATCACTGGCCATAACTTTCTATGTGATGTTATTAGTACACGTCCTCACCTTTTTTAGTATCTCTTCAATTTCTAGCTTCTCCACCTACTTGCTTAGAGTAATTTCAGAATAAATTCCAGAGAATTCCTACTGCTACTTCTAACTTCTCCATGCTCATAAGGATTCTGTTTGAATAGTGAACTGAACATAAGAGCTGTACTATCAGCTGGATTTTTTTACTGTGTATTTAGGACTAATTCAAGTCCCAGTGATGTGAACCTGAGTTTTCTTATTGACTTCCCAGTGAGGTGGACTAAGCCCTTAGGCAGTGTTTCTAACTCTGGTTTCCTTATGCCTAGTGCAGTAACTAAGAAGAGCTAAAGCATGTCTCAGTTATTAACCATACTCAACCAACTCAATGAGTATTAAACATACTCAACTCAACACCAGACTTGGAGTATCTGCAAACGTACCACTTAAGAGGGAAGAGATAGTAATTGCAGCTCATGGTTCCATCTTTCATTACAAAAAAGAAACAAATTCTTAAAGTATTAAAACTGGCAAATAAGCTAGCATTATTCATCTCATATTTTTATATGAAAATCTAGAAAGAAAATTATTGGTCATCATGATAGAGACACTGTCAAAGTACAAACCCATACTCCTTTATAACATTTCAAGTCTTTTTCTTAATTTTAGATCCTTTAAACTTGAAATCCCATTGTGTTCCCTCATTTTGATGTGACAGCAACTTGCTGTCATCCTGATAATTCCCGTCAGTAATGATGTTGTTTCTTCTTGATGAGAATGAGAGACAAATAGATGAGAAAGGTTTTTCATGAAATTACTCTCTAGGTTACTTCCGCACTCACAGCTTAAACTTCGTCTTGCAGGTAGCCAGGAAATGATTTCTACTTAACCACAAGAGCAGAGTTGAAAAGAAAAGAAAAAAAAAATAAAAAAATGGGAAGAATGTAGTAGCATGTTAGGTGTCGGTTTTAGCAGTAAGCAAATTTAAATTTCCTTAGTGTATTTAAATTTAAAAATTCAAATCTTAAAGTTGACACCACGGTTCCCCATTCCTTAAGGGATATAAAATAAAGGACTCTATGAAGTGACAGGTACTAATTGCCTCTGTCAAACAATAACAATGAAGTTTCAGTGATCTTTTGTTCTTCAAAGAGGTATATTTGAACTGCAGTCTGATAACAGAATACACTCCTTAAGTCACACTTAAATTTGCAAGGGCATTGCCAAAAGTGAGAACACGGAAATCTGAAGCCTATGCTATGGAAGGAGTGATGATCCAATTCATATTTAGAAAGGCAAACAAAGCAATTATATAAGCTGGCCCCCTAATACTGTAACTTTACTCAAGGCATCTGCTGTAGTCCCATGTCTTCTTCAAGAAACATACAAAGGAAATAAAAAATTATTATTTTTCTTTTATTAACCAGTTAAGTGTTGTGCTAAGGTGAGTGCATTAATTAGTTTCCTACATAATCTCAAGGGAGCAGACAGAGGATCAGATCTACATCCCAAACTTTGATTGGAGAATTCTAGGTTCTCATAAGCAAAACCTTGAGACAAAATTAAGTCACAGTCTTTCTGAGACATGTAGTACCAGTTGCTTGTATAGTTTTGGAACACTTCATCTGGAAGAGACTAGAAAGAGAAAGTTTATTCCTATGTGAAAAATGCCATATAATTTCTTCCAACTGTCTTTTGGAATTGAAAATTCAGGAACTTAAAGCTTTCCAGAGTTTAATGGGGAGTTTCTGTCAAAGATATCTCAAAATGGGAGAGGCAGGACAACAGAGATTTCCAGAGATGATATGCTGCTATGAAAAGTATAGACTACACTACTGACCCTGCCTGAAGAGGGAGTTGAGCATTTGGAGTCTAAGAAGGGTCTCTGAGACAAACTTCAAAAAGAACCCAAATTTTTAGGTTGGCCAAGTGTTCCACAATCTTCTATTTGACTTTTCCAATTCCTGAATTTGGAAGTTTTTTTTGGGATAGAAGTGTAGCTGCATAGAAGAGCTAGCCAAGAACATGTCCATGCCTTTCCAAAGCAAGACAAAATACATGAGCTTGTAAGAAAAAGAACATTTGCATATGTACCTTAAATGAGAGTTCATTTTTTTTTTTTATTTGATGTATGTAAGGAAATTCACAAAATATACAGCTTTTTGAAATAAGCTGACACATTTAACCAACAAAAAGACTCCTGCTATTACATTTGGTTTCATGATCATTTGAATATCTATGGATTGCTGGTAATTTATCAACTCTGTAACACAATTTTAAAATTATAATTGTCAAAGGTATTATGTCCAAACACAGACATGTCAAGGGACAAAACATATTCAAGTAGACAAAATATTAAGTGAAAATGTTCTTTAAAAAGACTAACAATTACTTAATTTCAGTTTGCCTGAAATATATTGTCTGAGTTTCTTTTTGTATTTGATTTGCATTTCGTACTGTCATGCTGAAAGCTGTAGATTTGATACTACTAAAGATTTTTTTTCCAAAAATATGAAAATTAGTAGCATGATATTCATCATCTGGTAGGCATCAAGAAATGATGTGAGTAGAAATGATAGAATCAGAATCACTTAGGTTGGAAAAGACCATTAAGATCATCAAGTCCAACTACAAACCTTACACTGCCAATAAATCATGGCCCAAAATGCTTGATCTACACATCTTTTAAACACCTCCAGTGATGGTGACTCCATCACTTCCCTGGGTAACCTGTTCCAGTGCTTGACAGCACTTTCCATGATGAAACTTTTTTCCTAATCTCCAAACAAACCCTCTCTTGATGCAGTTTGAAGTCATTTCCTCTTCCCCTACCACTTGTTATTTGGAAGAAGAGATTAACCCTCATCTCACAACAACCTCCTTCAGGTAGTTGTAAGGAGTGGTAAGTTCTCCTCTGAGCCTCCTTTTCCCCAAGGTAAACAACCCCAGCTCCCTTGGCCACTCCTCACAAGGTTTGTGTTCCAAATCCTTCCCTAGCTCCGTTGCCCTTCTCTGAACATGTTCCAATGCCTCAATCTCTTTCTTCCTGGGAGGGTCCCAGAACAGAACACAGGATTTGAGGTGTGGCTTTACCTTGCTGAGTACAGGGGTACAATAACTGCCCTGGTCCTGCTGGCCACACTACTGCTCATACAGGCCAGGATGCCCTTGGCCTTCTTGGCCACCTGGGCACATGCTGGATCATGTTCATCTGGTCACGAACCAGCACTTCCAGGTACTTACTGGGCAGCTGTCCAGCCCCTCTGCCCCCAGCCTGTAGTGATGCTACAGGCAGTTGTTGTGACCCAAGAACAGGACCCAGCGCCTGAACCTCATATAAGTTGCATTGTCCCACTGATCCAGCCTATCCAGATCTCCCTGCAGAACCTTCCAGCAGATCCATGCTGCTGCCCAAATTGGTGTCACCTGCAAATGACTCAGGGTGCACTCAATCCCCTTGTCCATGTTCTTGATGAAGATATTAAACAGGACTAACCCCAAAACCATGCCCTCAGGAACCCCACTAGTGATCTGACCACTAAATGTGGTTTACTGAATGTAAACCCTTTCACCATCATTTTTTAGGCTCAGCCATCCAGCCAATTTTCTACCCAGCAAACTGTGAACCTGTCCAAATCCTGAGTAGCCAGTTTCTCCAGGAGAATGCTGTGAGAAACAGTGTCAAAGGATTTATTAAATCCAAGTAGACTTTAGGTAAACATCCAGAGCCTTTCCCTCATCCACTAAGGGTGTTGAATTGCCATGGAAAGGAGATCTGTTTGGTCAAACCAGACCTGTCTTTTCTAAACCCATGCTGACTAGTCCTGAACATTTGGTTGTTCTGTACATGCCTGTGCTAATGTTCAAGATGATCTGCTCCATTCCTTTTAGTGACACTGAAGTCATACTGACAGGTCTGTAGTTCCCCAGATCCTCCTTTCAACCCTTTCTATAGATGGGCATCACACTGGCCAAATTGCAGTCCCCTGGGACCTTCCCAGTTGACCAAGACCGTGATGGAAAGTGTTTTGGTGAGCACCTCTGCCAGCTTAAGAACCCTTGGGTGGATTCCACCCAGCCCCTTAGACTAGTTTGTGACTAAGTGGCCTAGTGGGTCACTGACCATTTCCCCATGAGTTACAGGGCTTCCATGCCTGTTTTACAGCTCAGGGGATGAGTACCCAGAGAACAACTGGTCTTGCCATACAAACTGAGGCAAAGAAGTACCACTAAGTACCTCAGACATTCATTCATCTTTTGTCATTATATGTCCTCTTCCATCCAGTGGAGGTTCTCCTTAGTCCTCCTTTTGTTGCGGATGTATTGATAAAAATATTTTTAACTGTCTTTTTTAGCAGTAGCCAGATTGAAGTTCTAGGTGGGTTTTGACTCTTCTAATTTGCTCCCTGAACAACCTCACAGTATCCTTTTAATCCTCCAGAATTGCCTGCTCCTTTTTCCAAAGGTCATAAACCTAGAATTTTACACATTAACATATGGTTAATAAAGAACCACAGTGAGCACTTGTCTCGATCAACAGTTTCTATCAGAGGTATGATAGGTGTTGGTAGCAATTAAGCTACAGTTCACTGTCAAGCTTTATTATGTTGTGATGGAAGATTCTGATTTTTTTTTTTTTTCATTTAGTATCAACAAATCTTTGTGTTGGTATGATTGTGTGTGCAACTGCTTGAATAGCAAATGCAATTAAGAACATTTTCTGGTGTAGAGATTGGAAAGTAGTAATGCATTAGAATCAAGAAATCGTAGATCACTAAGACTTGAAATTGTTCTAATGTAAATTATGATTTTCCTCTTTATCAGAAGTTATTATTTCTTTATTTCATCCACATTACTGTTAAATGAAAAGCCTCCAGGTTTCTTTTCATATCTGAAATTACTGGTATTATTATTATTTCCATAGCTGTTCATAAACTACTACTTGAACTTGTTGTTGTAATATATTAAGGTCCTTTAACCAAAAAAGCTTCCAAGCCTATTTAAGCTTGTGACTAGTACTGATGAGTACAGTAACTCTACTGACATGTTTAATTTAAAACCACACATAGGTGATTTGCTAGTAGAAAGTATGTGAACATATGGAGCTGCATAGATTTCCAGCTCACAACTTCAATATGAAACTGCTCTGAAAAAAGTGCTCTCTGTTAGCAGAGAAAGAAAAGTTATAAAAATATTTCCTTTTCTGCCTTGTGCCACCACAGCATGATTCCAATAGATGATGAGTAGCTGCACCTTTCTCTAAAGTTTGTTTTGTAACTCTAAGAACTACCTAACTCTTTGTGTCAATGCTTTTTAGTCACTGTTTTTGTCTTTTTCATCTCAAAAGTTATTGCAAAGTTAGCCTGTGAAAAATAGATGCAAAATTCAAGACAAAATTGGCCAAAGTTGTAAATCAAAATTGCTCTGATTTCTGATATTTTAAAATATTTTCCATAGAAAGAAGCAGTTGGAAAATGAACAATGAATATGCAGAATTTCATGTAAAATTTTGACTAAGAATTCAGACAGGTTTTTTTTACCAGTCTGAAAAAACTTAATTTACTCAAGACTGTATTAAATCTCTGTACCCAAATGCATTTCTAGGCTGAGTGAGAAGTTTTGATTTTTTTCTGTACACTGAAGACAAATTCCTATGTCTGTGATTTTTGAGGGACATATTAGTTACTCAGTAATAGGTTTCTGGAAATGGTTGAAAAGGATCCAGGACACAGAAGGATTTAACCTCTGGAGCACAATCCAAACCAAGTTCTTTAGAAAGGGACAATTTTTTTTTTCAGCAGTGACTACTGTTTTTCATTCAAACTGCCCCCTCTACAGTACAGTACCATCTTTTAAATTTATTCTG
>WAAG01063051.1:1293-13071 GCA_013390105.1 Tichodroma muraria | reverse complement strand
ATTCTGTTACAAATATACAATACTGGGGGAGGGAATTTTACTGATATTTTTCTCTCTTTACAGTTCTACATAATACAGGAGTACACTAGAAAGAAAATACTCTGTTGTGTGTGTAGAATTTTCTGCTTAATAAATCCATGATTACACACCTGATTAGCAAACACTGAAAGTTCCTTTGGCTGTTTCTCTCTACCTTTACTTACACTGAACAGAACAGGAACTTCGTTTTCACCTTTCCATAGTGCTAAATCCTCCAATAACTTAACTAGAAGATAATGGTGAGGTAATTCACCCTGTGAATTACTGAGGTGCTAGACAGATTAGGTTATTTAATCTAGGAGCTGTTGCTGGCAGTGAAGCTTTCACTCAAATGAAGGTTCATTTTAATATGTTTTATTGGAGATCTGTTTTAACTGCCCTGAGAACTAAACATAAGGAGATTCCTTTTACTGATTACAGGGGTACAACGTAAATAAATAAAATTTGAAGATTCAGCTCAAATACCATAGTATATATCTTGGATACTATACTTCTAAGTTGAGAAGGTTGCTGGAATGTTGTGCAGGTATGCTGAATTTGATGTGGAACATGGATTGGCCTAGGGAAGAGAATTAAATAATGTTAAAAATTACTTTGAGACCATGAGGTTAATTTATTTGTGCATATATTTTATTTGGGGATTATCAGAGATAGAGTTTATATAACTTTCCAAATGTGTAACATGATATCCAGCTGGGATCAGTTTAAGACTTCAATTTTTTTCAATTTAAGTTTGAGTTTATTCCCAGTTAAGATAAACTATGGAGTCTTTTTAGTAACTACACACTGCAGCTTGCTTTCCATCAGATGCTAAGACTCATATAAATACGACCTTATCTTATAAATATTACATGAATTTAGGTAGCAGCAAAATATTACTCACTTAGAAAATGCCTATAACAATCTTTTATTTTCATACGTTTGCACATCTGCAATAAAAATAATGTGGTAACAATTTACTAAGCATCATCTCTGATAAAAATGCTTAACTCCACTCTTCAGTTTTCTCCTCTCTAGCCATACTCTGCAATATGTTTTGAAATTAATATCAAATTAATATTGTATTGACTTCCAAAAACTGTTTTCACTTGAANTGGCAATTTATATGTACACAGCATAGAGTGAATGTCTACATGTGCATTTACACCATTTCTCTCTCTCCTCTTCCCCACTGAGATACTGAGAGTGATTCAATATATTAGAATGAAATAATCCAGTTTTCTGGGTGGTCACCTTATTTTTCCATTAGTCTTACTAAAAATGTCATCTCTTAAAACTGAAGCATTATGTATCTGTGTCAGTTACTGGTTATATCCTTCTGGCCTCGTGCTTAATTTAGTAGAAAAGGGTCTGCTTTCTTTGTGGAAATAAGGCAGGAAAAACAGAACATGAGGATATTTTTAGAAACTTTTATTCATTTCCAGTGGATTCTCTATCTTTCAGACTGGCTATTTATGGGATGTAGTACAAGATTACTTACACTTTATTTAGGATGATCTTTACAAGTTACTCATGGCTTCACACAGAACCTCATAAAGCACAATACCTAAAACCTCTTAGAAACAAAAAGTTACATTTGTCAAATAGCTGGTTTGAGCACTGATAATGTGAAACCTTGAAGGAAAGATTAACAAAATGATCTAATGACAACTACCGGTCATCATCTTCCAAATGGAACTGCACTAGTGGTCTCTTTTATAGGTACATTTATACAGGTGCAGTTTCTTGTCCTTTACCCACATGTATGTATATATGTATACATGTATGTATATGTCTTCAATTTGGGGACATATCTTATAATTTCTCTTGGGGGGAAAAGAAACAAACTACTGTATTTATCTGTCTGTGCATTTTTTTTCATGAAACAGACATTACCTTCACAGTTCTGTGTCTCCAAAAACAATCTGATCTCCACAAAGTGGGATTGATAGAAGTTAGGAAAATGATTACCAGTAAAAGATGAAGCAGTAGAAAGGTAATGTATTTAACATAAAAGTTGTTTTTTGGTTTTGAGACTGAAAGTCATTTCCAAATGCGGGGCAGAGTATCATAAGTTTTTCTCTGAGCAGGTCTTCGGTATCACCTTGTATTTTGTGGTTTAGGGTTTTTTGTGTAATGTATTTTAATAATTTTTTCTTGATGCTTGTTTTGTTTGAATAAACTTTTACTGAGCCTATTATGTGGTTGGTGTGAGGTTGGGAAGTAATACGAATTTTGAAGATTCACTAGGAACATAAGTTTACTAACCTGTGTTTAATGATCAAGAGCAATGATTTATTTTAACAGATTTCAGTGATGGCTGTTTAGGGTTTTCTAATGGTAGGGATTCAATGCAAACTCATGCTTCTGGCATTCAACAGTAGCTCTCTGTCCTGGTTTGCTTTTGCGAGGTCACTCAATGTTGCTGTGGCTCCTCTTCTCACTGGGACAAAGTACCCTGAGAATAATATTCCTGACTAATCTTCTGACATTCTTATGTTTCAAATATTCTCAGCATACCCAGGCACTTCTGGAATATGAAGTGAAACCCTCAAAACATGTTGACTCACCAACAACACAAGCATGCTGCAAAATTATACATTAGCTTACACTGATTAAAATTGGTCTCATCTAAACAAATTAAGGGGTCTGATCTCTCATCCATATGCATGGCTAGTTCTCATTAATGCTAATAGAAGCTATGTGCATACATGGATGGGAGAACACACCTCTGAGGCTAACTGTACAGTTTCAATTTGGTTTATTTCTGCAACAACCATGAAACATTCAGTGTTAAGTATTTCAATAATTTAGAGAAAGATCAAAGGGGAGAAAGGTCAATACTGTACCTTTTCTTGTACCTTACTGTGGTAAATAAATAAAACAATACACCTTATCTCTGTAAGTCGTGAGGCAAGTCATTCTTTTAACTTGTTACTGGCTTTTTATAGTGATTGCTAGCAAATTCAGTTTTACATGTCTCTGTTTTCAGGCAGAAATAAGAAAAAAACCAAAATCATTTACGCCAAAGAATTTCATACTCCCAAAACACTGAAACATTGTTACAATGGGGTTATGAAACTTCTTAGTGAGATGTCTCTGCATGAATTAAGGTGCAAATGAGACCATATGCTGAAGTCAAAAGTATGGATGTTATTTAACGATAAATATGAGGAAGAGGGGGAGATACAAAGAAATAGAAAAAAGAGGTGTGAGGGGAGTGAGAAAGAGAGTGACAGAGACAGATTAAGTAGAAAATATCACCACTTCCATTGATCCTCTTCTCACAGTCTTCTGGGTGGTGAGGGTCCTGCAAATCCACAGAGTTCAGTGGAATAATATAGGTTCAGGACAGGTGGGAATGTCCAGTTGTCTTCCCTGGTGTAGGGGATGCAACAGATTGTGGATCTGTAGCATCACTTTGCATCACGTGCAATGCTCTGGTTCAAGCCTCAGCAGTGAGTCTGGGGAGAAATTCAGGGGGGCTTTGATAGATTGTGACACCTCCTCAGCTGTCTCTCACGTGAATGTCCCATAGGTGTGGCCTTCCTGGGGCTGGGGGGTTTGCAACTGAGACAATTTGTGTAAGGGAGGGTGGGTGCTCACTGCCTGTCACCAGAGGTTATGCCACACACCCAAAAACGCCCTCCCCATTCAGTCCACCCCAGAAGTCAGCCACATCTGATTTTCAGGGCAGTGCTGGGTTTGGCTCTCTTTCTTGATTCATTCTTCTCCCTCAGCCTTACTTCTCTCTAAATCTGAGATAAATAGACAATAGTGTCACCTTTATCTTATCTCAGGTTCCGTTAGGCAGTTTAATTCACAGTCCAAAGTTCCTGTCTAGAGGCATATTCAGGGAGGGGCGGGCTTTGGCGGTCACATTTTCTTTACAGAGTTTTACCATAATGGGAAAAAGGTCCTTCATAACTATGTTTAAGCTATTAACAGTAATTAAAGTCTCTCCCAGTATTAAATCTCCAAATGCCATCTTCATAATTTTACAAACTGCAAATACCATTTACTGTATTTGAGCATGTTCTTCTGCAACATACAGCATATCAGCTGAAATGTCATCTAAAGAACTCGCATGATTTAGTCCTTTCATATTCAGTTAAGTGTTCTCAGAACATATTCTGTCAAAACATTTTAAATATTTGTATAATACCGTGAAAATAGTGTTGTGTGTATGTTATCAGACAGTAGGAGATTAATTAACATTCTTTGCAGTCTGAGCTACACTAGGTTAGAAGAGGTCAAGGTCTGGTGCCTCAAGGGAGTTTGTTCTCTGCATTCAAGGGCTTTAAAACAAACTCCACTGTGAGAAGCTGGTTTGGATTTTTTTATTGTAGAATTGCCAAGTAAAAATTAATTGATCATGATTATTAAAACACACCAATCACAGAGTTTTGGCAATACGTATACCTTTAGCTGCTTTCATAAAGCTCAGTATCTATTCTGGTCTGTAAATTACTTGATGCAAGACTGCAAAAAATGGCCACATACATCTCTTTTCTTCACAAGGGTCTTTTGTGTGTACAACTGACTATCTAATCCAGGATTCTAGTGGAAAAATAAGTCACTGGATATGATGGAAGATTGTAAAACTGAATATTTTAGATAATTACCATGGGTGAGGTAGACACAGGAACAGAACCACGCCATATGTCCATATATGACCATATGTCATTATAGTGACATATAATGTAAAATGTATTTGTAAGTGGAATGGGACCACTGTGAAAGGATGTCTTCCATGAAGGGCTGTTGTTATCGTTTGTTGCTTTCTAACACAGCTGTAATGTAAATAACCAATGTTTTCATTGGTTGACATCACCATTTCTTTTTACTTTCTCCATAGCTATAGTCATCTGGACTTTGATACCTAGGTTATTATCAACTCCTGGCTTCCTGCTCCAAAATGTCTTACCTTGCACAAATTTGATATGAGTTCATCTTCTTTGTTTCTTTCCTGTGTGTACCTAATCATCAGAGCAGGTCAGGTGCAGGACTTTGAGAGAAGCCTCTCCAGAGAAGCTGTTTGTGCTTGGTTTGCTTTTATAGCACATACCAGTCATGTAACAGTTCAGGCTGGGCACTAAGCAAATTCAGTCAAGGTCTCAGTCATTTCAGTGGTGTTGTGGTGGTTTAACACCAGGTGGAAATTTAATTACAAATAAGCCACTCGCCTTCCCCTCACCCCTTCCAGTACGAGGGAGACAGAGACTGTGGGCTGAGATAACAATTTACTGAAAACAAAAAGCAGTGGAATAAGAAATGCACATAACAGCAGAAATAGCATTAACAAAAGTATACAAAAAGAGAAGGTGCTTTTCCCACAAAACCCCACATAAACTTAGTCCTGTCTGGCCACCGAGACAGAAACAAGATGGTGACTGTTCCCGCGCTTCCGGCTGGCCATCCCCAAGACCAAGACAACGGCAAACGATGGCCAAACCCCTGCAAGCTGTACCAGCTGTGTCATGCTTTGCCACTGCTCTGCTGCACTGGGGCTCAGGCTGCACTGGGGCTGTGCCTCCACACCATGCTGGCTCTGCTGGGCTCAGCCACACTGGGAGCTTTTCAACATCACATCCCATAGTCATGTCTCGGAGGAATGGGAGGGCATGGATGGTGGCAGCAGAGAATGGGGTCTGCAGGGCTGATGCTGACAACCTTCCCACTGGAGAGAGGCAAGCAAAATGGCAGAATTTCTGGATGTGCTCACCTTTTCTTCACCCCTCCCTTCAACCAGGGCAGGTGCTTTCAGATATGTTTTACCCTTTAGCGAGAGGTTTTACCCTTTGAATATTGCCATACTTTGTGAACTTGGTCTGAACTTGCTGATGAGGAAGGGGGGCTTTTCATGTGTTTCTGATTAGAAAGATGCACAATGAAGAGATATTTCCTCCTTTGCCTTCTTCTTTTAACTTAGCCCAGCTTGTAACTTGAAACAATGTAATTTGTTACACACCAGGGTCATACAGACAATTTTGAAAGACTTGGGATTTTGAGTTCTTCATTAACATGAAGAACAGAGTTTTGTTTTTTTTTTTTGCCTTACATTAATCTACAAAGGCATCAACTCCCATGAATTAACAGAAGTTATAATGTGTTTGAGTAGAAGTGGAGGCTTTGAAGCAGAGTTCTGTTCTGTAGAGTGCTTCATGGTCACTGGAGGAGGTCACTGTTGATCTTAATAATTTTAGAAATTGAAATTAAAACCTTCGTGCAGAAAGAGGGAAATAATGCAGATTTGAAACATAGCAAATATTTGCTTCCACAGTATGTGATCCAAAAATAAAGCTATTACTATATATTTACTATAGAAGTTGTTACTTCTATATAGTAGTTACTTTACTATAGAAAGTTACTTTTCTATAAAAATTTAGAATGTGTTCTGCCAGACGAAAGACAAAGAAAAATCCATTACTTTGATGGAATGTGAATACTATGTTAGAGAATATTTTAGTTAAGAAAAAAAAAAAGAGTAAAATTGCAGGTTTTGTAATGTGCATTTCTTGCAAATGTGTCAGACCTAGTTGCAGCTTAGTCCAGACATCTTTGAAACAATTCAGGTTAACCAAGAACTAGAATGACACAGAGAAAAGTGACAGAGTTTGTTTTACAAGGTCATCCAGTCTCTGACTTTTGTGGCAGAGGAAGGAGGTTACCAAAGTAATTAAGGCATAAAAATTAAAACCAAGATTAATTACTTAAGATGAAGAACAAATGCTAAGTACTTCCATTTGCTTTGTGAATGTGTTCTGTGGTGCTGAACTCCCATCTGTGGGACACGCCATCTTTTGTTTCAGGGACATCTCAGGAGCATTTCCTCTGATTTAACATGCCTGATGAGCTGTCAACAAATTCCCTCACTTCCTACATCTGGGCTGGGTTTAGGTCTATCCAGCTCTTTGATATTATATTCCTGAAGGTTGCTTCTAGCCAGCCTCTGCAGATTTCCATTTATGATTGCAGAAAGGGTATGGCAGAACTGGTTTTGTCTGGGAATTACGGAGCAGAAGAGAACTAAGCTGAATTAGGCTGTAAATACACATATAAGTCCTTTTCTGATGCCCCCCCCCCAAAAAAAAAAAAAATAAAACAAACCAAGGAAAAATCACAAACAAAAGGAGCATAATGTTTTATTTTTCTGTTTCATTATACAGTCTTCTTCTTATATTCTAGTTCTCTTCTCAAACACTTGTCTGTATGCTGTGGGAAACTGTCTTCCAGGAATTTATGTCAGGCAAATCTGTGAACATGCTGTAGATTCTAGAGAAATTAATTCCTATCCAACTATTCATATAATTTAGTAAAACTACTTCACTTATCTCTTACAACAAATATGCATGCTTCATTAATTGACCAAAATAAACTAGTGGCAGAAATGTAGCTTTTGCAATTTTCCTTTAATAAAGAGAAAGCAAGGACAAACAAAAACAGAATGAGAGAAGCTCGTGTGGGAGATTGTAAATTGATTTTCTTTTGAGATAGAACATAAGGGTTCTATTTCTGTTCAGTACTGGCTTATTTGAGTATTTGTGATGGTTCAAGAACCTGCTGTTAACAAGATGAGTTACAGAATGTTTTGTAGTCATTCTTGCACATCCATAGTAATGTGAGATGTCATTGAAGAATATGAAAAATTCAAGAATACATATGATACGTACGAACATTTATGGTTGGTTTTGTTAAAATGAAGATGGATATATAGATCAATGTGAAGACTTGTGACAGACTTAATAATTTGCTTATACTTTTAAATGAGAGAAAGACCTTAGGAAGTCAGGAGAGAGGGTTTTCAGTTTGTGTTTTTTTTAATCTGTTTTTTTCTCTGGATGATATTGTATGTAATTATTTAGGTTAAATAAAAATTTTATCATTTCCTAGTCTTACACTGATGTTATAATTACCATTTTTTAATCCAATCCATAAATTCCTTCTGGTCACATAGAAGAAGACAAGCTTGTCTTCTTACAGGTGGTACAAAAAATACATTCATAAAAACTTCTTTTGTGGAATCAGATAATTTTGTTATAATACTTCTGAAGATGTCATTCTTCATACACTATAAGCCTGCTTTTTCCTCTCAGTTATGCTTAGGCAAAGCAAATTCTTTCATAGATGTGGTTAAGGTTAGAGGTGTTTATTAGCAGCTGAAGTTCCTGCTGCTTCACTGACGGTAATAGGATGAGCTTTATAAATGGTGAGGTTATTTTTCATTCAATATTATTCCCTTAGTTCCTTATATAAAAAAAATCCCACAAAAAATACCACTGAACAGAATAATTCAGCTTGTGATTGGCTTACAGTCTAGAAGCAAGTATATCTTTCTTCTCCTTAATCTAAAAGGTTCTTTATTGAAAAAATGTCATTTGTCATACACGGTTCTTTTTAAGTAGTACCATTTGGACTACATTTTGGTACTAACGTATTTATAAATGAGGTAGTCAATAATTTTGTTCTTTAATGTGCCATTTAAAAAAGATGGACAAGACAACTTTCATGTACTGGAATGTTTTATGAAGTTTTAAAGGGAATGTGAAATCTTCACTCAAAGTTCACAGCTATATTAGGTTATAATGAACATGAATTTTTGAAAGAGACAATACAGAATCTTCACAATAATATTATGAGCGATTTCATGGATTAATAATTGACTATTTGGTTCAAATAGCTAAATTCTAGCTTTAAGTTGTGTTGATAGATGATCAGAAAAATGAAGCAACCAGTGCCTGAAAATTTCTACTTACATGAGAATTTTCTTTTCCCTGGTTCCAGAAAGAGAGAAAAGAAGATAAATGTTTTGAGTTTTCATCAGCTATTGTCCTGATTGTTTTGGTTTCTTAGAAAATGAAAAAAAAACCCTTCAATTTATTTCTTAAAATTTCTTGCTATTGTTTGATTTTTTAGATATAATGACTTACTTGAAGTGATGTGCCACGAATAAGTGGTTTAGGTCACTCAAGGATAGTGGCAAAAGCAGGTTTAGAGCTAAAGGGAAAGTGCAACAAAATTTGCTGGCAAGGTTCACCCTACTATTTACTAGGTTGCTAAAGCACACAGAGAAAAATCTGAGTAAAATCTAAAATCAACCATAAATAATCTATGTGGAGACTTGGGATGGAAAAAGGGTAAGAATAGGAAATTATTAGGATAAAAAAGAATAAGGGAAATTTTCCTGTTGAGTCACTATGTTGAGAGTGGATCCCCTTGTCAAATTTAGCCCCAGACTTGAAAAATGGTTCAGGCCTGGAGGTTTTAAGAACACATAAACTTTACAGCACTTAATTGATAGCCTAATTTATACAATCTAACCAAAGATTCTATTGAATTTGCTACAGCATAATAATAACAACTCACTTCTAGGCCTTACTTACTTATAATTTTTTTAAGAATCTAAGAGAGCAACATTCACATTACATTTGTTATGTCATATTCACAGTCATACACACAGAGAGCTAAGGGAGTATGTACAAGGCATATACCTGTGAAAAATTCCCATTGAATTCAGTGAAGTACTTGGATGTCTTTACATATTCTCAGTGGTCAAAGGGCTGAGTCTTGAGGACTGGGGGGTATCAGCCCCAGCTTAGTCATCATTGCTGGGTGATCCTCCAGCTATAGCAAACTTGAGACTTTTCTGGTGCTGAGAGGCATCCTGCTCAGAGGGAGATTGCTGGTGACAGCCTGCTGTGGTGCAGGAGAGCTCAAAGGGTCTCACTTAGGATTGCTGTTTATAGGGCCACAAGCAACAACAGCAACAATATCTATCAAACCAATAAACAAAACCTAGAGAGATTTGAGTAGGAGGGTGGTCATACAGCTCCACGGGATGTTTCTCTGTTAGTTTGAAAGTGTCTGAAAGCCCCCACTCTCCAGGCCTGCTGTGCCTTTGTCATCTGCTGCTCCTGCCATCACATGAGTCTGACTTGCTCCTGATGGAAGCAGAGCTGTGGCAGGTTTGTGCTTTAGGAGCATCATCCTGCTCCTTGAGTGCACCACTCTGTGCTAGGTCTAGGGCTGGCTCAGACCGGTGGGACTGCTCCCGTGCTTGAAGTAGGGGCTGACACAGAAACACGTTGCTGAATCAGAGGCTTAGCATGCTGATTGATGTCTGCTCATCATAACTACATTCTACAAAGCTTTCTCTGTCACTTTCAGTTTGTTAATTCATTACTGCAGTCCTCTAGCAGTGATCCAAATATCTCTTATACCTTATATTTCAGTGATGGAGGTATGTGTGTGAAAAGTGATAGCATTAAGAATGGTCAGTTTCTTGGGACACAGATGCCATAGATCAAAGCTGAGCTTTCGCTGTAACTCTGAGGGAAATTAAATTTTCAATGATGTATTGCTCCGTTTTCAACTCCAAATACTCAAGCAGGATTTCAAATTAATCTGTTCCAACATTCATGCAGTCAAATGATTGCAAAATACAAGAGCACGAATTTAATCCCTAAAAAAGATTTTTGTTATGTGGTTTTATTTTTTAATTCATTTAGATGTCAGAAGTTAAAGACAGAAGGCTTTTACTTTGTTTTGTAATGAAGCAACTGAAAAAGCAATACAATCTTTGGGTTGAAGGCAAAGTCTGTTTCACCAACAAAGCTTAATAACAACGGAAGGTAAAGAATTTCAATGGAACATTATCTAACAGAAAAAAATAAATAAGTCCCAGTTTCCTGAGCCTTGGTCTCTAATGAGCCTTAGACAATGGTGTTGGGCTACTTCAGTGTACACAGTAAAATTAAACTTAAAATATCATGAAAATATAAAGTTAGCAATAGTTATGAAACATAATTACAGAAGGGACTGAAATTTGTTTGATACAAAAGTATACAAAGAAAATCAGCTGTAAAAAATCAACACCATAAGGCAGAAAAAAAGCAGAAATTATCAAAATGCTTTTGTGCTTCACTTTTTCAGGAAGAGACTGTTGTAATATATATGATTTGAAGAACAGGCAGTCTGATGAGTTTAAGTATTTTTTATCAACATTAAGAGGATTAATTTGAATTCTTAATACTAATTTTCATTTTGCCCCATTGGTTAGTGCTGCATGAACTATTCTGTGTTTTCTGTCTTTGATGAAGGTTTTTCGCTCTTTCTTGGAAGTTTCATTTATATGTTGAAGAGTGGGTGTTCCACCAGAGCAGCATTTTCCTATGAAAGAAAAAGTTATCAGCACTATTCATACCAATAATGACAACCTCAATACAAGAATATGTGTCAGATGCAGCCCAGAGATCCATGGTTCTGTGAAGAATGAATGACAGTTGACTTTCCATTTTAAGACTGGCTAGACAGTTCTCTGTAGTTCTTCTGAGAGAACTGTGTACAGCCAGAAAGAGTAGTAGTAATGACAAAGTGAAGCCTAATTAAAGCCACTGCTGTCAACAATTCAACTCTACCAGGACATTTTCTCTATTTCTTTCTTTTGAAGTTAGATGTTTCACCTGAGTGAAATTTCTGATATTCACCTGAGGCTATATATGTTAGGTACATTTGATTCTCATTATTCTCAAAATACTTCTATAATATAAAGATACATGTGTTATATATGTATACAACTTTAAATATAAGTGCAGTCTTCAACATGATGTTTAGATTGTGGTTTTGGCGAACTAGAAAGTGTTAAAAAATAAGGCTTCCCATATATGTGAAGTAGAACAGTTAGAGTGCAGGAGAACCAGTATTTTTGAAGTCCTCTTAATGTGCCCCTTACCTTCTGTCACTCCAAAATGCAGTGAGGTT
>WAAG01063038.1:0-21089 GCA_013390105.1 Tichodroma muraria | reverse complement strand
CAGAGTTGGTATAAGTAGCTCCTTTTCAAACCAGTAGCCTTTCGCAAGTGAGGTCTCCCTGGGATATTGGGGACAACGCTTTAGTATCTTCATAAGTGATCTGGAAGATAGGATCAAGTGCACCCTGCTGAAGATGTTGGATGGTACCAACAGTGGGGAAGTGGACACATGAGAAAGGAGAGCCACCCTGCAGGATGACTTGTGGAAGTGTGGGCTAACAAGAACCTTAGGAAACTCTACATGGACGAGAGTTAGGTTTTTGCACCTGGGAAAACATTATCCAGGAGTGCAGCACAGGTTGGGATCTAAACAACTGGTGAGCAACTCTGTGGAATGGCACCTCGGGCTTCTGGTGAACAAGCTCTGTGTGAGTGAACAGTGCACTGCTGTGGAAAAGTAAAGACAGCAGGATGCTGGTTTTCATCAACAAGGGCATCAGCAATGGAGTTCATGTCACTATCCCACTCTACTCAGCGATTATTAGGTAACACTTGGAATAGTTTGTTCAGCTTTTGTCTCAGCTATAAAACAAAAGTGTGCGCAGGCTGCAAAGGGTCCAGAAAAGGGCCACAAAGGTGATCCAGGGACTGGGAAGCTGGCCATCACAAAGGTGATCCAGGGACTGGGAAGCTGGCCATATGAGGAAAGGTGCAGAGAGAACTGTGTTTGTTCAGCCTTGAGAAATGAAGACTTAGGGAAGACCTTACCACCAGTATTTAAAGGGTGACTGGAAAGATGATGGAGACTTGCTTTTTACAAGGAGTCATGTGGAAAAGATGAGAGTAATGAGTAAAGGTTACTCATGAGGCGATGCTGATTGGATGCAGGAGGATTATATTTCGCATTGAGAACAATCAGTCACTGGAATCTCTCCAGGGAAGTGGTGAATTCCCAAATGTTGGACACTTTTGTCTGGACAGGATGCTGGAACATCTTATTTGGACCGTGCTTTTGCCAAAAAGGGTTGGACCAGGTGATCCTTCAGGTTCACTTCCAGCCTGGTTTCTATGATTCTGTGTTCCTCTGACATAACTGTCTAAAATCCGTAGGGCTGGCTTGCCCAGCTGGGAGATCCTGCGGTGTATGTCACGTGCCTGCTGTCACCGAAATGTGCGTGTGTGGTGAGTGATCTGAGCAGGAGCAGAGTATGGAGCTGTGTTTTTTCATGTGAACATTTTGTTAGTGTTTGCAGCGTTTGCATCTGTTAGTGGGTAATGTCATCCCAGGTGGATACAAATAAAGCCTGTATAGTATACTGCATCCTACTCTGTTTTTGTTTACTCTAGATATTAAAGCAAAAGTACCCATAAGTAAGATGTTTAGAAGGTGATATTTTTTCACAAATATGTATTTTCCTGTCTCCATGTTCTACTAAGCAGGCAGCCTTAGTAACCATAAGTCCAACAGCACAGGCTTCCAAGTGATGAATTACTATTAGTGCATTTTTGCAACCTCATTAAATAATCTAAAAGAGCTTAATTATATAAATCTACATCTGTGGATGTTTTAAGGAAATATTTCAAAATCAGCTGCCAGCTTGATTTCATGCAATAGATAATTAAATTATGGCCCTAATTCAGAAAAGCATTTAAGCATGTTGTTAACAGGGTCTGCTGAAGGTAGAAAATTTGAGTGCCCTTAAACAGAGGCCTTGGAGAAAATTTAGTTTATATTTGAACTGATGTTACTCTGGGAGAGGGATGCTCTTTCCCAAACCAATGAAAGGTGAAGCTGTACCCTTGAAAAGAAAGATTCTGTTTTTTCTTATACAAGCAGCCTATCTTGTGAGTATTAGACATCTCATGCATAAATTGAATTATGCTAAAGATCAGCATAGAGCAGTGCTTTTAATGTTAAGAAGCGAACATCATGTCACCATTTCTTCTGTTCTGAGTTTACAGCCAAAGCTGGAGGTTTCTTCTTGCATGAACTATTGATTTCATTCCAGCTATTCCTCCCAGGTCCCCTGGCCAAGTCTTACTACATGTAGCATCTGCAGAACTGGTCAGCAGACAAAAAATCAAACATTTGGAGCTAGTAGAAAGAAAAGAAAAAGTTGAAAGAGTATGTACCTTACCCTTTTTAGGGATCACCCCATCAGTATTTTTGTTTTTCGCAGTGATCTTTCTGTTAAGCAAAAGCATTAAATATTTGTCAGAAAATCGAGTCATCTGTGAACACATGCTAGAAGAGAAGAAACTGCGGAGTACATTTTGATCTGAACCCCACTGTACTTGTGAGCTGTTTTCCAAGTGTCTCTTGAAACAGTGTACCTGCTGCACTGCAGGCAAGATAATGCCTGATGTTTGTTACTACTACAGATTATTAGATGTAAAGTCTTAAAGTGTTACCTAGAAGAAATTTTGTTCTCAACATAACATTTTCCAGCTAATAAAGGGGGTGTTTTGATTCTGGTCATATTGTGCTTTCTGGTCATATATGCAGCAGAAGTGCTGACAGTGAAGGCAAATGGAGTTCCCAGTTACCAAAATGCACACTAATTGTATACATGTATGTGGATGTCACACATCCATTGCACAATTACACTCCACATACATGGGATACGACAGAACTGAATGAGAGAAGAAAATCCATCTAACCTCATAAAAGAAGATATGGAGATCTGTAGCAGAGCCTACTTTTATTTTTGTAGCATTTGTGTCTGTATGGGTGAGTTAGGGGTTTTATACAGGTTCCCATATGCCAGTACAGGCAATCTGTGAGAACCTGGCCTTAGGCAAGAGTAGTACACTTGGGCTGCTGCTTCTGGAGCAGTGCAGTGGGCTATGAATTGTCTAGAAGCAGGTGAAATCTTAAAGCTCCTTCTGCAAGATGCTGGCTCTAGTGACAAAACTGACTTAAGAAGTCCTAAATTTGACCTCTTGTTTATGACTTGTTACTCCTATTTACTTTTACCTTGGTTGTGCTGTAAGGCAGCTGAGGTAAAGTTCTAGGTAAAGAGTTATCCTTATTTGAAGGTATCTCAAAAGACAGGTACATGCACAGTTTGGATGGTAGGAAGAAACAAGCAGGAAAAAATGGAGTGACAGGGCACAAACAAGACAGGAACTTCTTCCAGCTTTGCCACCACCTGAAACTTGGTGGGGTGTTTTAATTGCATGTGGATTTACATCAGTAATGCAGCACCACCTAGGAAGGCTAATCTACTCCCCAGCCCTGCACAGCTGGAGGGTGCAATACTGAAATGCCCACCCACAGTGTGTCCTCAAAAGTGTTTTGCTGATTCTGGGACTTCCAGGAAGTCCAACATCATCTGTGATTCTTCCTCTAGCAGGATAATACTTCCCTCCCTGCCCCAGGTAAACCAAGGACTGATGGACACTTTTTATTCTGAGGTTTAAATCCAGGGACATTGAAAACAAGAGAATGACTTCAGTTTCCTAGAAGGAGAGTAGATACTGAGTTTGGATCTGAAAAATATTGTATTTTGAATCTGAGCATACATGTGCAGGCCAGGATGGCAGTCATGAGCCTCAGTTATCTTACTGCCTTAATCATGAATACTCCAAATATGAACTGTTTCTTACTCAGGATGTATTTTTTAAGGTTTAACATTCTTTCAACAGGTCTAATAAACATAATAGTGCAGGTATATCAAGTGATCATATACCTAGGGCAGTAGAACAGAGCTGTTTCTGTACCCCTCATTACTATGATACTTTATTTTCTTTTCTCTTACCTAGTCATTAAAGTTTGCAAACTCTATTTACTCTTCTCTAGAATTTAGAGCTTTGAAAAGTTGTTCTTTTCTTGTGGAAATTAGCAATGAATTACTTTCTGTGCCATGTTAAAATCAGTAGTCCTGCAGATTTCTTTTGATGTCATGAAAATTTTCCACTTGAGATCACTCCATGACAGTATGAGGAAGGTCTAAATATTAAACAGTGAAAAGTTTGTAGATGTGCTACAGGCAGGTGTGTGATTTAGTTGAGGCCATTGTTGCCTTTTTGAAGACAAACTTAAGGATTGTGTTGATCTGGAAAGTAGTCTGCTACATAAATGTCTTTTCATTCTAGGTACAGGTGTTCTCTACTCAAAGGAACTGTCTTAGGGCTCAAAAAAAGTTTCTAGATACTATTTAAGCTAAAGTTATTTGCCCATTTTAGTGCTTTGTTGAAATGATGCAATAAAGAAATTAAAGCATAAAAGTTATATGCAGGTGTCTGTGCTCAAATTTTTATCATTGAAAACTGTTACTAGATTATTAGTTTCTTCTGTTGATTTAGCTCAACATTCTATACAGTTTGCAATAAAGTCAGTCAAATGCAACTCATAATTTTCTTCTGTGTTGGTACACTGATTATAACACTTGTCTTATGGAGAATGACAGTGCATTTCAGAGACTTTTAAAAATATTGAAATTGTTACTCTGAGGACCACTCTAGTTTCCTTTCTTTAACTGACCAGATTACATGTAAAATGTAGGTTCTTATATTGCAGTGGACAAGGATTTCTCCAGCTAAGTAAAAGTTTTGAAATCTACTGTTTCACGAATCAAACATTTCTTGGCATCCAGTATACTAAAAACTTCTGGAATCAAAGAATTAAAGCTGATACACAGCTCTTCTTTCTGCTCTCCACGTGTCTAGGGGTTACAGTTATGCACAGTCCCTTTAGCCTTAGATGGGATCTGTCTGTGGTCGTTTCTCTCCTGCCTGTTAGAAAGAAGTTGGACTCCACAGTCTGTGAAATTGAGTCTATTTTATATTGTATTCAAGTTCCATTTTGACTACGTTCAGACAGGGTTTCATGTGGGGTTTTTTTTAATGCCTCAAACCTCAGGACAATGGTGGTGATTCTGTTGGGGTTTTAAGATGAAGCTCACTTGTCACTAAGGAACATTATAGATTTATTTTGTTGTTTGTTATGAGCTTTACCACTGTTGGCCATGCTGTGGCTCTCACTATTTGGTTGTATGTAGTAATGGAGGTATGTGCATAAATGTTTTTTAAGGAAACAGCTTGGTCTTTTTTGTTAGTAGAATGCTAATACTGCAATGATAAGGAGTAACTGCTGGTCTACTTGATAGATGTTTTCTCTGCAATTAGAACTATTTTTAATCTCTAGAATCACCTGGATTTCAGTGCTGCATGTATGCTCAACTCTCTTAACTCTTTTAAATCTATGGGTATCTAGTTTAGATGTTCTAGTAGCTGTTCAAGTTTATATATTTCTCTCTCTGGCCCATAAGTACTTCTCAGTGTGGTCTCTTCACAGTAGTGCCTATTTCTCACTGAATGCTCTGGAATTTCTTAAAAGAGAATTCCTGTACATCCAGCCATCTAGCTGAAGAGACTGGGAAGAGTGTCTGTGTGTGAGGAGTGTCTGTGCAGAAGAGCAGGATCTCTGCATCTATTGCCCTTTTAAATGCATATATTTAAAGGATCTTCTCACAACATGTAAATGACATTTTTGCTTGTTTTGATGTACTATTAATTCATGTTTTTTTTCTAAAGTAATTTTTTACTGCTGTCATCCTTAGGGAACCCTCAGGTGTCTGTCATTGGTATTCTTTTTTCTCTTCACTACTTTACTGGCATTTATGGCAGTGACTCTTATCTTTCTTTTTGAGTTGCTTCTTGACTGTCATCAAAACGAAGCTGCTTCTAAGTTATCTCTTCTCCAACAGTATTGGAAACTTTGCTTTTGTTCACTGAGGCTGTCACCTTTGGTGAGATCTCAGGAGAGATCTCAGGAGAGACAGCTTATTATTTTGTCTCATACAGCTTGTAGCCAAAGACATCTTTTTAGCTATTATTATTAGGTAACAATAAGAAATGGGTCATGGGGAAGATAAGCATGCCAGTAAATGTGTTTGGAAGGCCCATTTTTTGGCAAATCTGTGGTTCTTCTTCTCCCTCCCCACCCCCCAAGTCTTTTTCTTCACTCTCTTTTCATATGCCTTCTAATGTAGATACAAGTGATGAGTTGCTGAATCCAACCATTTCCCTGTTATTGCTAAATTTTATGCTTCCTTTCGTTCCCAATATTCATTCCTCCTCTACTTCTTCTGGGCTTCTTACCATTCATGCTTGCAACTTCAGCACTGTTTTCAGCACATATTTTCAGATATGGAAAACAGCTAAAACATGTAAACACAGCAGTCACCTGTTACATGGGCATGTTTTTGATTCATTTGCATGTTAGTAATTTGATAATTAGTAATTTAGCTAATTAGTAATTTGCTACTATTAGCTAATTCAGATTTTTTTTTCTCTTGATATTGAAATCCTAACTCCTGAATTTTTCTTGTTCTCAATATATAAAGTTTGTTAAGGATGTACAATATAGCCTATGTTTTCATTATTAAAATTATTTATGTTTGATGGCAGAATTGGACATTTTGTTAAAAATAAGATCTTTTAAAATGTGCCATTATCACACCAGCCTGAGATGACTCTGGTTGTAGAAGTTTTTTGGATCCAGCTGTTTGCTTCATTGTTCACAATATGGATTCAGTGCAGTATAAGCTGTTTTGCAGTTGTGACACTCGAGTGGTGCGCCTGGCGTTCCGCATCCCACCGGCAGCCCGACAGGGATCGCATGGCAGCAGCAGCACTCCCTGTCAAGGGAAGCTGCAAGCCTTGGACTCTTTCCAGTCTCAGTCACTGCACCCATTTCACTGTGGTTACTCTCCATATCTGAACAGCAGATCAGAAGCAGTTGTCCAGCTGAGGTTTTGAGGGTGTTCTGAAAAGATGTGTGGGATGCTGCTTTCACAGAACGGGTGTTTACCTCTGTGCAGAACGTATGGGCTTATGAACCTGGCAATTTCCCTTCTGAAACAACAAAGAAGAATGCAGATAAAATCATCTGCTTCATGTATATAAAATCTAGGTAACTGTTACCTTGCCTAAAAACAAGTGAATTAATTTGCTGCATTTGGTAATTGCTTTATGTTTGTGCAGTGGTGTTTAAGTATAGGTCTGAAATTAAGTTATTCTAATGTAATAAGATTTTATAGCACTAAAATGTAATACTTTGTGTCTGTAGTATGCAAATATACTACACTGACCACCAAGAGCAGGAATAGAACCTGCTTTTTATAATTATTTATGGAGGTAAGCTTGTGTCTGCTTCTGTGACTCAGGAACACAGGAATACCCAGACCAAAATAGCTCAACATCTTTTTTCTTTTTCCAGAACTGAGTGCCTCAATGAGCATATGCTTATAAGAAATGTGAAATAATTTATTTGATAAATTGTTGAAAATCCTGCGGTTTTATATCTCATCATGTTTTATGCAGTAATGATGCAGAGCTATACCCTGGGATATGAGATGCTTACTTGATAGAAATGAGTATAACTGTCCTGAAGTCTTTGAAAAACTGGCGCTTTCATCTGGCAGGAAATGGAAATTACCATCAAGTGTATGATAATTTCACAGTAAAAAGCAAATGAATGATTTAACAATGAGCATAATCCAGCTTCAGAATAGATTACTTAGCAATGTAATGTATTGTCTTTAAATCCCTAGTGGATTAGTAAAAAAAAAATGATTGTATGGGGATTCTTGGCATAACCTATCCTGCTGTAGGCTAAATTGAAGATTAATATACCTGATTAGAAAGATCCTTTCTGGCTCCAAAATGTGCAGGTCTATGAGAGCTAATTGGAAAAGGGACAAAAAATAACATTTGCTGCAATAACTTACACTAGCATATCCCCTCACTGATTTTTGCATGTGTTTGATAAGTTGATATGAGATATTCAAAGAACAAACTACTGCATTTCTGATTTGAGCTCTAGGAGAGTACTGAGAAAATAAACCCCTATCGAAGGAACCATTTAACAGAAACCACACCAATTGTTTGGAAGAAAAGTAGTTAGCATTTAGAAGCTCAATTGTAAAAACAATAAAAATAAATCTTGTCCGACATGTGAAAATTGATCACTGCTTGATATTTTGTCTTCTTTTTAGTTTTTTTACTTAGTTCTCGGGAAACGGCAAAATACACTAAAACTAAATTTAAGAGTAACTGAGGAAATGGGCACTCTGCCTCTTCCTTTTTGAAGACTGTGGGTCTTCAGATTCTTGGACATATGACTGCAGTTGAGTTTTTAGGGGTTTTTTTTAAGATTTCAGCCTTTCTGAAGCACGACTGCCCGCAAATGAAGCATGTAATTCTTATCTCAAACTAATTGGATTTCTTTCTCCTTTTTAACATCAAAAGTAGTGATGGGTAAGCTGGAAGATATTTTTCCAAGATCCCTGTGTGCTAAGAGTGACCAAGGTGTTCCATAGAGAGGACTTGAAATCAGTAGGCAAATCATTATACGACAGCAAACTGAACACAACACCTTCTGTGCAGTTCCCAAGAACCATAAGACTTCTCTAAACTATTTTTGCACATACTTGATGTTTTTAGGTAAATGTTTATATTCTATTGATAGATGAGTAGAATGGAGTTTGTAATTTTAACCACTTTTCAGGCAGTTTGTACTATTCTTGGTAAAAAAGCTTTCTTGAGTTATTTTTATGGTAATTTTGGTTGATAAACTAGATTTAGAAAATTTACACTATGGTTGGGATAATGATATACATTAGTACAAGTTCAAAAGCACTTAAACTTTCATTTTCTCTTTTTCTTTTGCTTGCTTTGTGTATCAAAAGAGAAATTAGAAATTTCCAAGGCAAATTGCATCTTACAGAGGTGAAAGGTTCTTGTCAGCTTACTTTATCAAAAGCATAGACCTAATTGTTTTTTCAGTATACTGACAAGGATTTACTTTGCTCACTTTGTTTTCTTGCAGAGGGAGTAGTTGCTTTGAAAATTATTTTCAAAATTGCCTGATATTCTTTTACCTAATTTAATTGCTGGCTGTTGATGATGTTCTGACAACACATACTTTCTACCTCAAGAAAGGAAGCTGAGAAAGTAAGAATAGACTGGTCCCAAGGGAAACTTTAATGAGTTATATATGCATAAAATTAGACATGAAGGGGATAAGTAAACAGCAAAATGAATTTTTAATTGCCACTTGAGCATAGTGTGTATTTGTGACTAACATTCATGATTTTTCTTTCTTTGAAACATGTCCTCTGTATTTCAGAAAAACTTGGCAAGTGGTGTATTTTGTGTAACAGATCTCCAAAATAAAACTGTTCTAGAGGAAATTTACTGATACCTTTAGACTGTTTCAGCTTGAGTGACAGTATTAATGCTCAGTCTGTTTTTAAGGGGTCATCTTATAGGACAGTGGGTGATGTATGTGCACAAGATTTTTGCATGCAGACTCAGAACCTGTGGAAGGGATTTAACTTAGGTTACTTTTTGTAAAGGCACTGCAATTACAAAAGAATCTATTTAAAAAATGCCAAAAGTGTCTGGCAGAATTTGAGAGGTAATTAGAAGCTTAACAAGCTTCTGGTTGTAAAGAAAGGCCTGTCTGCAAGTTGCTTGGCCTTTGTCCAAGCTTTTGACAATGACAGTGAGACTGTTGACAGTATTACTGTTGAGTGTTTTAGAAAGCAGCTGTGGCCATCCTTCAGTGTTAGTTTCACCTTTTCTCTGGTTTGTATCTGTAGTGAGATATACCAGCTTATTCATGGAAGTTGTATTACTATTTGTTGTAAAGAATGCTCTTCCCTTTGCAGAACGGAGAACAGTGGATTACTGTCTACAGGAAAATCTATTTGACAGAATATTTAGACACCAGAATTTGGCAAGAATAAATAAAATTTGTGTTCTGTACTAAATTTTGGCACTTTTGTTTGACTAGACAGGTGCCAGCTTGCTCTGTAGCTAGCCAGAGATGCACCTCCCTACCAGTAGCCTTGGACAAAAAATAAACATAAGCATTCAAATATGTGCAGGACAAAGATAATTGATGTAGCTGAGTGCACCAACTCACTTCTTGTCTTTGATAAGAGACTGGTCTGGTTGGTGGAGTAGAAGCTTTTGGGACAGATTTTCTGCTAAACTATAGCAGTTCACATTCAATTCACATTGAATTTCATGCACTTTGTCGTTTATGACAACAGAAGATGTAAATAAGGCCTTTTGCTCTTTGGATTATGTGTGTCATACAGTAACTATTCTTTTTTAGCAGAGAAAGCTGAGGGGAAATGGAATACTTCATAAAGCAATGCATTGGGTGCCTTTATACCAGATACTTAAGACATACTTAAGACCTTTTACTGTGTTCCTGACCTTCTTTGCTAAGGCTGTCTATCCTAATATTGATAGAATAACTGAAGTATTAATTTATCTTTTATGACTTGTCAAGCAGCTGAGCATGTAAACAGGTAAGCACAATGCAATTAAGTGTGCTGTGTAATCTTCTGTGTAATCTCAGCAGAATGCCTCTTCATCACCTGATAGAAAGATTTCCTCTCATAGGATTTGAAGGGTCATGCTGCTTTGTATGTTGATCTTTGCTAATCCACCTTATGTTTTCACATTGAGATTTCACATTTTTATGCTTGCAACACTTAATCAACTTATATTTCCAAAAAGATAGCGGCATATTGTCTTGCATGCTTGACAGTCACCATAAGTGGGAAGTCAAGGAGTTTGTGAACAGCTTATTTGTTAATTAAAACTGAACTATCAGTCTTGTGACTGGAATTTTATTTGCTACTTCTGCATTAAATACTGCTCAGAAATCTGATTAGATATGAATTATGTCTTCCAGAATAAAAATAAACAGAATTAAAAGCACGAAACGTATGTTACAGTGACGTATTCTGCACTGGCTGGCACGTAAATTAAATGACCTGGTAGGTTTTGTCTGCTTAAAATCTGTATCCATGGCAATCCACACCAGGTGGTGCTGTAATACATAAGCATTGCAGTTCTTATTCCTAGCAAGTTAATGCTTTCTTTGGAAGATAAACTGTATATTGGCACTTCATTTTTTATTCCAGATTCTCTCAAAAGAGAACAGTAGAAGCAGTAAGGGAGTAATCTTGAAATGTGATTTTTGTATCAGAGATTCTGGTTCTTTACATACAATACTGGGAGCTGAACTCTTAGACTGTCAGTATGGCAGCTTCTTAGCTGGAGATATCTATTCTGTTTTACATGACATTTTCTATTGTATTCTGAGACAATTGGCATGTTAGAATTGTTACTTGAAAACTTTCAAAGTATGGTCTTAATGGAATTTATTGTTAGGTCCACAGTGTTGTAACTTGCATTACAGTGCACGTGGAAATTAGAATTTTAGACATTTTACCTCTAGTATCATGGAATCTGAACTTCCCAGATGAAATTTAAACAATTGAGTAAGGGATTTGGATACAGAATTTGAATAAAGTTAAAATAGGACTAAATCCTCTAGTCATCTTTGAAATATTGCATCTTCATTCTTTTGCTACAAAGTTTTCCTCTTTTGTCCTGCAGTTTTTTAATGGCAAGAATCATGCTTCTGGCTTCTTAATTGCTTTATTTCATTGTAGGGAACAAAAGCTGTTTATCTCGGTTCTTCTGTATCCTGTTGTGACCAGATTACTGGTTACAACAACAGTTCTGTAAGATTGTTGGTTTTGAGAACTTTTAAAAGGTGGAAGTAGGAGGAGAAGGGGAAATTATTAGATATCTAGGGCTATACTGTAGTATAAAAGAGAGCTGTGTATTGAAAAGACTAGGAAGAATATATAGGAAAATATTATATACCCTTGCTCTGGCCAACAATCTGTTAAAATAAAAAGCCCTAAACCAGCCCCCAAATGCAGTCTCTTTATGTTTTCTTACAGCTGTGTTTCATAACCACTTTCAAATACGTTCTAGTTCAGTAAATTATAAGCAACCTGAAAATTGGTCTCTGATTTTTGTTTTCTTCTAGAGGTCTGTAAGTTTACAAGATGTCAAACAGGATACCTAGAGAGATACTTATTCCTGTGCCCTTCCCCAGCTTTCAACATGAAGCACAGCCCCAGACTTTGGCTTAATATCATGTGTTAATGTCTGTCCTTACTAGAGAAGGCAAGTTTAACCATGTTTTGAAATAAAAAGTAGGAAAGTGACTGAGATAAAAGAAGGTCCTGCAAGGGCTGGAGAGACAAGAAAGGCTGTGGGTTAGAAGTGCAATTAACAAAGGGCTGAGAGCAAGTTTGATTCAAAGGGTGTGGGAGGCTGAGGTAAGTATGGGTGGCAAGATGGAAATGTGAAGCTGAGAGCTCAAGAATTGACAGCAGATGGTCAGGATGGATAATTATCCAGAGAAAGGCATCTATAGTCATGATGCTCAGACTTCATCTGGGGCACCTGCATTTGCATAAATTAGCCAGATAAACCTTCCACACCTTCACTCACAGAAATACGGGGCTGGAAGTCAAGTTTAGGTCATCTAGACTTTGGTTTTGGGACAGAACTGGAACAAACACTCATATAGAAGAATCAGGTCTTAAAAAGCACTCTCAGT
Organism: Tichodroma muraria; assembly: GCA_013390105.1. Lineage (NCBI taxonomy): Eukaryota > Metazoa > Chordata > Aves > Passeriformes > Sittidae > Tichodroma > Tichodroma muraria. The sequence continues at coordinate 8,699 of WAAG01063038.1, read as the reverse complement.
ATCTTCTGCAAAACAAGCACACACACCCCCTGCCCTGAAGTTTCATAATGAAGTTAAAATGGAGCATGGTGGCTGTTTCATTGTAAATATAATTGCAAGGTTTCTAATAGTTAGAAAGTGGTATTTGATAGTCATTAAAAATGTACACCCTGCCCCTAATGATGCGTTCTTTCTTTCTCTTTGTGATCTGGAGTTGATCTGGAGTATTTGTCATTCAGCACAGTACAGTCTTCTAATATTCTCTGGCCCATTATATTGCTTGGTTATATTTTAAAAAAGGCTAGAATGCAAGTTATTTTACACTCTTCAGTATGGTTGTATAATTTATATGGTTGAATGGGAGAGGGAAAATATCAAGTTAAATAGGAGATTACTTGTATGTGGTAGCACAGGTGATTCAAACCTGACCTAAAGTGCTGTTTTACCTGGCTATGCAATTCAGAGAAGTCCAGGTAGAAGAGCATGCTTCCCCTTCATCCAACTCCATTTTTCACTTGGTGTAGTCAGTCTGCTTCAATCCACCTCATTAAAAGCAGTACTGTTTCTGCCTCTGCAATTCAGTGATTCTTTTGCTGGTGGAAAGGCAGATGCTAACAGGATCAGATAGTCTCAACTTGATAGAGTTTAAACCTTTGAAGCATGAAATGTAACATTGTCTAATAATATTTTCTCTAAGATCACAATGGCTATTTTGTGACTTTGCACAGCATATACTCACATTGGAGTGGTTTTTTTTTTTCCTTTCCTGAATTTTTGTTTGAGGCAAAGATCTTGAGAAGGTTTTGTTTGACCACTAAAGTCTGAAATACATTCATCAAAACCAACTAAATAATGCACAGACATAAGTGTTATAGACACATTTATCAAAACTAGAGAAACAAGCTAGCACACATCTGTTTGATGTCAGTGTTAACTGACCTTTTACAAAAATTGAAGTAATATCAAGTTCAGCTAACAAATGTCTAAATGATCTAATCTCTTGCATCTCAGTAGATGTCTTGAAAGTATATTCCTTACTCTTACAGGCATGTTTAATAAGAAGGAAGGTATTTTTGTAGCTCATCCTTTAATACAGACATTATTATTTACCAGGTCTTCAGTTGGGAAACCTCTTTGCATCTCCGTCATCAAAAGTCACAAAATAGTGAGATGTGAAATGGGTGACCTGAATGATCTGAATCGAAGTGGTTTATTCAAGACAATATGTCTGGGTATTGCCTGAGTTGAGGATAAAATAGTAGCCCAACTGTTAATAGATTTCTAATTAATACTGTTCAAAAGTCAGCCAACAAGTAATTTAGATTTTGGCAGAGAAAAGATTCTAAAGTCTAAAGAAAAATGATGAGTTGAGCCAAAATGTGCAGTCGTATTTCAGGGGAAAACCACTGTGAAAACAATTGGGCTTAAGCAGGTACTGCTGGGTTTAATTTACTGTGTTTTAGAAATCACTATTAGAAATTATTGAAGTCTTTCTGATCACCTGATCTGATCTGCAAGTTTTACCTGACTGATACTGTTCAATCAGGCTCTTTACACATTAGTTATTTTTGTGGTTTTTTTCATGGGAATTACAGGGTTGGTGTTTTGCTTAAAATGTTTTTAACATCTGTGGTTTCCATAGGTTCACTCCTAATGAAGTACATGGGGTAATTGTGATTTCTTTGTGTGTCTTTAGTGAGATCACTGAGACAGTTCTTGATCTGTCTGTATATTTCTGCTGATACTATTTTCACTTTGTTTATTCCTTTCACTTATCTTCTTTGGTGTCACGCTCTGTTGGATGTCTTATGCTTTACTCAGTTTGCTTGCCCTCCTTTTTATTTTTCTTCTGGCATAATTTGTGTTTCTTCCTTCTGTTGCCTTCTTTATAACATCTTCATCTCTGCTGGTTTCAATCATCACTTCTTTGATGGTTAATTTCCAAGTGTGTGTATCTGTGCCTGATTCTCACACGTTTTTCTGTTCTCAGATCTTTAGACTTTTCTTCCTGGACATCCTTGTGTCTCATTAGCACATCCCTGAATGTTTAGTCAAAAATGGCATTTTGCCTCTTAGTAATTATTCCTTACTGTGCATGTTTTGTGTAATTTCCCACTCCTCATTTAGCTTTCTGTACTTCTCTCTCTATGTTCTGCACTTGTTTCAGTCTTCTCTTTCTTAGCTCTTTGTGTCTTCATAAGAAGTCTTTGATTTCTTCTTCTTCAAAAACCCTGGATGGATGGATGGATGGAGAAACTGGAGATGCTGGAGAGCAGTCACTGTGGAAAGGGACCTGGGGGTTGATGGCAAGTTGAACATGAGCCAGGAGGGCCAGCCCTGTCCTGGGGTGCATCAGGCCCAGCACGGCCAGCCGGGTGAAGGAGGGGATTGTCCCGCTCTGCTCTGTGCTGGGGCGCCCTCACCTTGAGTGCTGGGGGCAGCTCTGGGTGCCACAATATAAGAAAGACATTAAACTATTAGAGACTGTCCAAAGGAGGCCACGAGGAAGGTGATGGGCCTTGAGGGGACGCTGAGGTCGCTTGGTCTGCTCAGCCTGGAGGAGACTGAGGAGAGACCCCATTGCAGCCAAACTTCCTGTGAGGGGACGAGGAGGGGCAGGCACCGATCTCATCTCTGAGGTGCCCAGTGCCAGGACTGAGGGAATGGCCTGAAGCTGTGTCAGGGGAGGTTTAGGCTGGATATTAGAGAAAGGCTCTTCACCCAGAGGGGGGTTGGGCACTGAACAAGCTCCCCAGAGAAATGGTCACAGCACCAGCCTGGCAGAATTCAAGAAGTGTTTGGACAATGTACTCAAGCTCATGGTGTGACTCTTGGGATGTCTGTGCAGGGCCAGGAGTTGGCCTTGGTGATCCTTGTGGGTCCCTTCCAACTCAGAATATTGTATAATTCTGTGGTTCTTACATGCTTTTTTTTTTTTTTGTTTTTTGTTTTTTGTTAAAACCTTTTACTCTTGTAGCAGTTACTTTATCCATAATCTCTAATCCTGTGTAGTGTTCTCTATGATTTCTTTTTGGCTTTATGACATTAACTATTGTGCTTTATTGTGTTACTGTGTACATAAGTTTTACAAATAGAGTATTTGGAATACTGAATTTTAAGAATGCTGTGAAGGTAATCCACTACTTCAGCTTTTCTTAACAAGGACAACATTCCATAATGATGGGTTGACTTTTGTGTATACTGTTTAGCAGCTCTACTTTGTTGGACTTGAATAGTGAGAAGTTCTTTTCAAAATTAGGCTATTACTTTGATTATTTATTGATTAATATATACAGGCCTGTGATATCACTTTCATGTCTCTAGCATGTCAGTATGGTAGTATTAAAACTCTTATTTAAAGTGCAGTTGACATTTAAGCCAAATGCATATAAACTGGCATTTGAAATGTCCTCTAAACACTTCCCTCCTGTATCCCTTAACACAGAGCTATGCCAGTGGGGTGATTTTTTTGTTTGTTTGTTTGTTTTGTTTGTTTTGATTTTTTTTGGGGGGGGTGGGAAGGGGAGGGTTGGGTTGATTTCTTTGCTTTTGATTTTTTTTTGTGTGGTTTGTTTTGGTTTTTTTTTTTCTTTTTGATTTGTTTTGGGGTTTTTTTGTTGCTTTTGTTTGGGTTTTTTGTGGGAAAATAAATGTATGATTGCATATCAAATGTGTGGAGAATTGTGACTTCGTAAAGACTGTGGTTTTGTTTGGTTCTTTTTCTGTAGGCATTAACATTGTTTTGTATCCTATATCTAGTTTTCCTACAGCACTCTTGCTGTCAATACCTATACCAGTGCTTTATTTGGAAGGTTATTCAATGTTCTAATGCCTTTATGTGACTACATTTATTATCAGGGAAAGGTTCCACTCGTCTTTTGATTGTTCATGTCACTGATTCATGGTACAGTATTCCGTCTTTACATGTTAATTTTAGACAATTACCACCTGCTCCTCAGCTTCTTCCAGCTGCCTCTGGCACCTCCTCAGCCTGCTGGTACAGCTGTGCCATCCTCCTTTCCTTGGAAGCTGTGCCTTCTTTAGGTCTTCAACCAAATTTCCTCCTGCTTGATGAGGTGGCAGAGGAGCCCTGTGGACGGTATCCCATCACTCTTCCTTGGCTGCAGCCTTTGCTGACATTACTGATGTTGGTGGTATTTGTTAAGATCATCAGTTATTATGTGTCAGAATGTGTCATTTCCGTACATTTTTACCATTCACAGCCCAGTCTTAAGTGTGGCATGTCACACCCAAAAAACAGGGCAGGCCTCTTGCAGTGTCTTGCATCTGGGTCCTCTGATGGTCTCCTGTGTTCCAAATACTTCCACAAATAATGGAGTTTATTTCTGTCCACATTTTCCTAAGTGTCACAGCATCCCTTGAGTAAAAGGGGTTAGGCCTAACTTGGGCTGCTGTCACTGTATGTTACTGGGTATGGCTGGAGTTCTCTAACTCTCAGGTGTTATCCTTGCTTCCTTAAGGGGTCATGTTCCAGTGGCTTTCTATGAGACTTTTGCCTTGGGTGGGGCACCACATTTTATTAGAGTGACTGAGTAGTTTGGAGTGTTTGGGGGCTGCTGCTGCTTCACCATGCAGGTAGCAGAGCATAGTGCCCACCGTGCCTGGGTTAGAGGCTGCAACAAGGAGCCCAGTCTGACACTGATGTCTCAGTTTTTTACCCCCTCAGTTGTATAGAAAGCCTTATGTTATGGCTTTGAACATTATGGCCTGTGTACTAGCTCAGTTTTATTCTACAGTCTGTGCTGGGGGTGTAGCTGCATGAACTGTTCATGGTGTGAATCCACGGGAAAATGGCACCAGTGCCATCGAGTATAATGGCTAAATTGTCAACATATGTTTCTCAATATTTAGAATGTTGTTTTGCTTACCAGTAGTATATATGTAATATATCGTTGGTATAATATATAATTATTTCTCAGTGTAAATAGTGCTGTAGTCTAACAGAATGTAGTTTTACTGTTCAGTTACAGCTGGAACTGTCTCTGTGAAACGAACTGCAAAGGCAAATATGTCTTGGCCTGGTGGCTTTATTTTAGATAAGATCATCACTGGAACTTTATCAGAGTAGTTAAATAGGTGCCTGAGTCTAAAAAGAAGAAGTTTAATTGAAATGAGACCAATATTAATAGGAACTTCTGTAACTGGTGGGCTGGATTTGTGCTGATGACCTTATTCGGACAGAGCACTCAGCCCATTATGGAATCTAGATCCTTGACTTGTCCCATGTAGTTGTTATGAAGCGCCATAAAAACTTTTTCATTTTTGAAATGTATAATCCAAACAGTTTTTCTACTTCAGAATTCTTTTGTCTAGTTCTAAACTCAAACTTGAGAGCAACATCATGCACTTACAATGTTTGCACTGTTTATGCCTCTGAACCTTTCTAATTAAAGCAAAATATGTGGGCTGGAATCTCAAACTGGTGTAAATCAGCAGAGCTCCATTAACTTCTGTAGCGTTTTGCTTCTTAATTTCAATATTAGTTTTCAACAAAAATGTGGTTAGGAAATGAGAGTTAAAGGGAAGCAAAATTGAAATGAGTTTTACTCTAATTTATGTCTGCAAAGCGCTAATGCGTTAAAATCCCCATGTTGACCAAAAAAAATACATACAATTATTTTGCTCACTGAACCATTTAAGCTGTTGATTCATCTGCAGACACATTTCAAAGTCTCCCAACTGTTAAATTTAGGAAGAAAAAAACCAAACTGATAAAAACAAGCTGTTACTTGGTTAGCTGCCCAGTCTTGTATTAAACCACAATATACTTTCACTGTAAGAATGGGAAGAGGTTTTTCTAGTGGATGGAACAACTGCTGGAAATCAAACTGGTACATATCATTCCCAACTGTGGCATTAATCACACCATGCAGTTGGGGAAATCATGTTCTATCATTCAGCTTGTGTCTTCACTGCAAAATTAATTTGAATGATCTATCTCGAATTAGTTTAACATCGATGAGAGGAACTGCACTGGAAAATAACTGAAGAGCTTCACACAGTGATTGAATGACTGCAGTGATTGTATTAGTGGCTGATGAGAGGTGCTGAAGTAAGCAATAACTAGTGCTTCTGTCAGACTAGGCAGCTGGAATCAAAGCACTGCCACGCTCAAGGTAAGGATTTTAAAAGGCATAATCCATTATTAAGCAAGAATGCTTTATCAGGCCTTACTGTTTCACAGACCAGGTGCAAGATTTTATGCCCAGTACCAGAAGAAGCATTTTCACGGAACACAAGACTAGAAAAATAGTGCTCATCTGATAGCATCCTTTGGTGTTTGCAAACCCTTGATTCCAGGTAAATTGAAATACACAAACACGTCAGTCATCTTGCTGACTTCATCAGCTACATTGTTCCAGGCTGTTGAAGGGAGTTACAATGATGCTATTAAGTTAAGTTAATAGATTTAGTAATCCAAAATGGGCATATAAAGAGGTTTTGAAATTCTAGGTCTGGCTCTCTGGGCAGATGAGATATAATTGATCAACATAGATCAGCAGTTTAAAGCTCCACTTGCCTTACATCAGGTGAAAGCAGATAAAGTTTGTGGTGAAGCTCTGCTGTCTTTAAGTACTTACTGTCCTAGTCCACATTTCTTCATTTTCTGACCACTCTTTCAGCCACCTTCTGCTTCTTCAGCCATATTCTATCAGATTTCTTTTTATGACTGTCCCTGTTTTCGGGTGCACAGCAGGAATACAAGGAACCACCTTGTTTGTGCACATTGGGTTTTTTTCACCTACTTGTTTGAGGAAAATAATAGATAAATAGATCTAAATAGATACATACAGAGAAAATATGAACAGAATATCTATACGTTCTATGTATTTCCAGTACATGTTAGGAAGGTGGAGTTTCCTCTTCAGTTCATCTGAACTAGTACTAAGGGAACAAAACCAGTTTCTGAACCATGTAATGTGCATGTAATCAGATGAAGATGATACAAGCTTATTTTAAGGCAGGAGAGTAGTGCAGTGTTGTTCCTACGTGGGCAGAAGTGAAAGCAGTCTGTATGTTTTGCAGCTGTATGTTTAGGTTCCTCGAATAGCACTGCAGAGTGTGATGTGAGTAACACAGGAGTCTTATCTAGACCCAAATATGCCTTATCTAGACCAAAAACATCCTTTGAATGAGCAATTTCTACATGTATTTTGTGGGCACCATCTTGGTGTGATGCTTCTTAGGAAAATTTTGGATGGTGTTCTGAGAGGTTTTTTGATTTCATGTATATATGGCTTCAGAAAGCGCTTTATAATATATGGCCTAAATAAATGCTATTGTTTGGTATGATTAGATGAGTATGTCATTTTTCTATTGCTCCTCTTGTTGAGAATGTACTGTACTTAAGAATGTACTGTACTTGAGAATGAATGTAGTGCATGTACTTAAAAGATTTTTTTCTGCCTTCTTCCTTAGCTTTCAGATGCTGATTCTTTTCCTACCATGTTCTGAGACTCCATAATTCCCTGTCTTTATTTTTATAGCTACCTCCACGATATTTATAAACAGTGATTGTTTCCCATGGTGCCTTTCTCATGGTCCAGATAAATGTACCTTTCTTGCTTCTAAGGCTGGACAATATAGTTTGATGCCTGCTAAGCCTTTTGCAAGCATCCATCAGTAGAAATGTATTTTTGATGTGTTGGTTTCAGATTTTCTGTAGAATGGTACCTCATAGTCTGTATGCAGACTGAGTAGTAAACCAGTGCAGAATAAACTGGAGAGAACTCATCAATTTGCTTGTCAGGCAGTGACGTTTGGAAAGAAATTAAAATCTGCTAGCACTCATCAGTTGTTTGCACTGTTGAAGGCTGCTTTGGCATGAGAAGCGCATGCACGCAGTACATGCACGCAGCGTAGTGACAGTGGGATGCCTGGTTTTACAAAGCAACACTCCAGACTTGCAGCTTGAGGATTTTTGCAGAAATGGAGAAATACCTGAGTTCAAGGGAGCTATTTGTAGTACCAGCAGCAGTGAAGCAGGAGCTCCAGCTATGACCTATATATCCAGGCTTCCAGCTGGGCTTGTGCCATATGAGCTGAAGCTCGTGTGACAGTAGTTCCCCTGTTAATGGTATCTGAGCTGGCTGGATTAAAGAGAGACGTGTTGTGTTTAACTGTACTTTCTTTTATGCTTAACTTCTGAGGCCTAAAAAAAACCTGTACAGATCTTTCATGACTGGGCTGTGGCATTACTAAATTGATGTACCTTTTTTCCCCTTATTTCCTTCCTTTTGCTCATTTCACTTCAGTGGCTTTTGGCCTTGGTTTGTGTAGCATTGCTCTAAGTAGAGTTTGTCTTTCCTTCTTTCTGTGAGTTGGTACAAGCTTTACTGCAGCATTTATTTACAGATACTAAATAGCCATGGAATAGCATTCCTGTGATTGAAGACAGCATGAGAAGGACTGTAATTTCAGATTGTGAAATTACTGTAATGTTTATCTTACTACTTTCCAACAGTGAACTCTCCTCCTGTTTGCCTCTATTCTACATCAAGATCACTTTTATTCTGGAGTAATTATTATGCATTTAGGAGATAAATCAGTTTCCCTCCCTCAAATCGCCAGTGCTGCTTAATAGGCTACTAGTATGTGGAAGTCTCCAGATCTTCTAAGAAGCTGATTTTTTACTTACCAGATTTCATATCAAATGTGAGGATATTGAAGTATGTAGTAGAGGCTAGAACTTAAAAGAG
>WAAG01063035.1:41065-84852 GCA_013390105.1 Tichodroma muraria | reverse complement strand
ATGCTGAAGCTGTGATGATGTACATAAATGAAGGGAAGGCTTCAAATAAGGCAGCTGTTGGAAGTACAGTTCTCAGGTGGACACTAATCAGACTGCTCCAGAGGAGCTTCTTTTCTGATCACTTTTGATCACTTTTCTGATCATCCTGCTTCTTCTTCCTTGGTGTTCCTTCAAAGCACCAAGTCTTTTTCTCCTACCATGTTCTGTCAAACCTCTTTGTCAGTTCTGTTCTGTCTCCTGTTTGGTGTCTGTGCTCTGCTTCTCCTCAGCAGGGAACCTGGAAGAACTTAAAATTTTCCAATTCTAGCCAAGCAACTGCCCCAAAAGGATCCTGTTAAACCAATCTGAGCTAATAATGGAAGCACGTGCTTCATTTGATGTCAAGTTCTGGCTCCTTACAGAAATGTTTTAAAGGTACAATTCCCCACACAACCTGTCAGTCCCAACTTAGCTCTGGCAGCCATTGTTAGTTTTACTGGTTTGCAACCCATTCACCACACAGCTTCAGCATCTTCAAAATCTAAACCAGGAGCTATAAAATATATGTAACAAGAATATAGGCTTAAATAAAAAGTAGCCTGAGATGGGTTTGACTGGTGTTTTACGCTGCTGGAACTTTGTTGTGTGTTTGGTACAGTGTGTAAGACATAAATTTCCCAGACATTAGTGTCAACTTGATTTCAAAGTTTCTTTCAGACAAATTTTGTGTAGTATTCATATTATTCTCAAAGAAAGATATCATCTCTTTCTAGAAATGAGGAAATCCTCCAGGGAGCCACCTTCTCTCTGTGCAGTTTCCTCTGCAGAAGTGATGACCACATAAGAAACAAAAGTTTGAGTTGATATAATGTCTGAATTGTAGATAGCCATAACACTGTTTATTAAATATTGTATATTTAGATCTAAATAGCTCAGATTAAATTATTCTTTGAGTCATGATAATATGTTTTTATTTTAACTGAAAAAATAACCATGTTTTCACAAAAAAAAAGAAAGACAACAGGTAGTTTTTGCTAATATGTACTACCAATGTCATGTGTAATTGAATGTTATACAGTAGCTTATGTATTAGGAGACTGAGATTCAGTAGTTAACTGGCCAAGAAATAGGGGGGGGTTATTGCAACTCCTTAAATTTATGTCTCCCTGATAACATAATCTAAAAGGACCAAATCCTTGCACTTTCTGCTATATTAAAGAGCAATAATTTGTGCCACGGTAAAGAAGGGTTATTTGAAAAATAAGAAGTATATTTTATGCTTCCTTTTTCTTTTCTAATTAGCACAACCAGTTCCAGGAATATAGATTGAAGCATTTTAAACAGAAGTGAAGATACTTTGGGATTCCTATGAATGTGACCTCTTTCCTCTCTTCCTTTGCCAATGCCCCATATCTTACTACAATAAGTAGTATGATATACTGAAGTATAATATGTATAATACTAAATATGATATACTGACCTGTTCCAGGAAACTACAGCAGTGAAAAACATGCATGTGGTGCACCATATTGTGAGAAAAAAATTCACTAGCCAGCTTGTAGTAGGAGGGATGCATATTCAAGAAGACAGGCTGTAACCAGCTCCTGCTCTTTACAACGTTCTTCAACTTTGCCTTTTATTGTAGTACCCTTTTGTGACTCTAGTTCCACAGAAAGCTCAGTTCTATCACTTAGTGTGATTGGAGCATGTTTACCTTTCTACTGGGGTGCCCCAGAGTATCCAGCTCTTGCCCTGGACAGCTTCAAGTCTTTTCCCTATTACCATGCAAGCTGATAACGCTTATTTTGCAGAACAAACAGCTTTGCTTTTCCTCATGTGACAAAAAATATGTGCATGTTTGTTCTGTAACCCTATAGTCACTTAGAAATACACTCCACAGTGGGTTACAGCATCCACCCTCTGGAGAACAAGCACTTGGGTCTGAGGAACATCAGAAAAGAACATCAACCATAAAAAAAATTTATGAAAGGTTCTGTGAGTTGTTCTGATTGGTTCTTCCCAGGCAGGAGAATGGCAAATCTTACACTCAGCATAAAGAGATCCTTATGGTATCTGCCAACCCAGTACACACTGCCATCTATACCATTATTTGGAGGGTTCTTGCTCAAATTAAAAGGTCATTGCATTTTTTTCTAAGGCAAGGTTCACTATTCCTCGTATGTGATGATTTTTGCATGTGACATAGTTTCTCAGATATGTGATAAGCTGTCAACACGGGAATTTATTTATTTGGACAATATTTCCCCTCTTGATAAATCTCTGGGTTACTTTGTTTCAACATCTGATCAAAAGAGAACAAAATGCTGACAAAACCTGTACCTAGTGAACCGTTGTCTATTTTCACCATTTCACCTTCCTGATCTCAGATGTCTCTTGAGATGGCTCTTTCAGTTGTTGCTTTGACATCTAATTAGAAAATAATAGACAAAGCTCATATGAGTATGATTTTTTTCTATAAAGCATATTTTATCTCTTCAGTAGGCATCTTTTCTATGTAAGGCTATAATTTCCATCTTTTCATACAGTAAAACTGACATAGCAAAAAGAGAATTGGAAAACTTGGAACTTTTTGAATTAAGAAGCCTGCAATTGTGTAAGATGGAAGATTATTCTGTGTTGCATATTGTGTATGTGCACACAATTATCTCACCAAGTCTTGCAGCACAGTAAGTTAAAAATATTGCTCACCCTCAGATTGTTTTTTGATTACCAGGCAGCTACAGATTTTTGCCTTTGCATCAGCACTTGATACCTGGTTTACTGCTGCAATTAATGTCAAACTAGAAAATACAGACTCTGGCCAGTTTGGGGGTCTGTTGTCATTGCAGAAATATGATGACTGTAATTGTAGCTGGCAAAACAGATGATGAGCATGAAAGAAGAGATTCAGGATTTATCTGAGCTCTGGCCTAGCCCTAGAAATAGAATCCAAGTATTCTTCTTCCCAGTGCAGCATCTGTTTTGATGGATTCTTGCATGACTTCAAAATTTTGTTCACACAGTCCGCTGAAAAATTGCATAACAGAAGTAGTTCTATGGAATACCCTTCTGCAGAGGTTTCTCATGGTTTTAAAATCTGGCTAAACTTTTGATTAGCATTCCAGGAGCTGAATGTTTGTATTTGGGAAACTTTTGCATCTTTGTATATTTTTCTGCATATCTGGAAAACGTTGAGATACATTTGAGTCCACTCTAGGTAATTGTACACAGTAATTACATTGTATACTAGTTTCAGCATTATTTTTAAAAATTGCCAGAATACATGTATGAAATACTGTATTTGTGAATCTTCATGTTTGCTCAGTTATCAATTTTAGGACACATTTCTATCTGATCTCCAAAACACATAAGCTCCATAAATGTACACTGAAATGAGCAGGAGCTGCAGAGAGTGCCTCAAAAGATCATGGTTTTTGTTTGATAGATGGATGACAGTAAGACCAGCAAAATAAGCAGATGGTCAGACATGTCAGGGTCTTGACTGACAGCAGCATGGGAACCATTTGAAGTTTTAGGACTCAGTATTAAAATATTTAATATCATTTTGAACCCTTGCCCAGAAACCTAGGGGATTTTCCATTTTCTTGTAGCTCAAAATAACCACTTTTCCCAGATTTGCAACAGTAAGGTGAGGATTCGAAATAGTTGAAGGGCAACAGGCAACAGAAAGAAACAACAATAAAACGCCAACTTAGAAAAGCAGAAAAAAGTCCAAAAAAGCCCAGTTTCCTGTTAAATGCCCTTGATAGCCATGCTCCTTGCTAGTTATTCTTGGTTCTTTGACTGGATTGCCCCGTTGTAGTTGATCACTCCATCTGCTCGGCAGGTCGCAGTCCTCCCTTTGCTCCTTGCTCCCTCTGCTCTGGCTGGCTGTAGTTCACAGCAGCCTCTATGCTTCTTCAGTGAGTTCAGCATCAGGTAAATGACAAAAGAAGTCTTTGCTAAAGAAAATGTGACTCCTGGTTTGGTGTCTTCTCCTTACCTTTCTCTAAAACCAAAAGTAAGCCTGTTTTGCTTATAATTTCTTTAATAATTTTCAAAGATCTCCATTTAGTCAGAATAACTTCTTCCTGGTGAAACCTTTTTCTGGAAAAATATGTGCAGTTTAGATTCCCGTCCTTAACAGCTGCGTGTTGTATTTCCCTCCGCTCTACAGTTTAGCTGTTATTTGAAGAAAGGTTCCAAAAAGGTTCCATTGTGTTGATGGGGCCTGCTGTGCCCTGCCCCTCTGTCGCGCCCTCGTCAAGGCGGAATTTGTTCAGAGCTCTCCGGGTGTGCACGGGACCTTGCCACGCCTTGGAGCTGCCCTCCGGCGGGGGGCGGCCCCGGGGTCGCGGCGAGCGCTTCGGGCTCGGCGGGCGGTGCCTGCTGCTGCGGGCGACGCCCCGTGCCTCGGAGCAGGCGACCCTGCTCTGATCCGTGATGTGTCTTCCGAAGGCTCAGGCTTTCCCGTCACCACCCCAAATCTATACTGCAGAGAGGTTTAGCGTCTGCGCAACAGGGGAGGGTGGGGTACTAGTGACAAGTCTCATACATTTTAATGGTTTTATTTAATGTTCATCTGCTTTTCAAGTCAAAACTCCAAATATTTACAGAACTGAATTACTGAGAATTTTGATTTCTGTTTGTGTCTTTACCACAGCTCTTATTCTAAAATCTTTCTGTCCTTTCGCTTGGTTAAAATTGTCTATTTCTACCTATCAAACAGGAATTGTTCATAATTTATTAATTAGATTATATAAATATATGAGAAAAATACCAATGACAATATATCTTTGAGTATAGAAAGTATAAATTTATCTGTACTTTTTTGCCAAGTGTATTTTATAAGGGTCTGGAATTTAGAACAGTAACTCCAAAACCCCAAAGCAGTTAACATCTTCAATAGGAAAGGGAATAACAGAAGTTATTCAAAAAACATGTTACTGCATCTTTTTCTCCCTCCTCACCCTCCAATCTAGCAGAAGAGGCTACAGGTGCTTTTTTCTATTGGTTTCCTCTCTCTATTTATCAGTTTTTCTTTCTCTTTACCTGTGATATAATTTTCAGGATTGATCCCACTTTTCAGCTGACTGCAGGAGTTAATTGTAACATTTTAAATGATCATCTCTGTCATTTCTTCTACAGTACATAGAAAAAAAACAAGATATGGACATAGAAAGACTTTTTGTTATTTCCTTTTCTGTCACTCAGCAGCAGTGAAGCAGAACTTTGCAGAAGTGAAATATTAAATCAGAGAGCATGCTAAGAAACGGCCTTTTATTTATTTATTTTGAGATAGTGTCAAAAGTCTTCTTTCAATATGACTTTTTAATCTTCTGCCACTTGGTCTCAAGAGTTCTTTTTCTGTGGATGTTCAAAAGTGAAGGGAAAGTACATCCCATGGCCTGCAATGTGAGTTCACAATGCCAGACTCTTTCCAGTTTCTTTCATTTCTACTCTGTAAGTACTTCCTTTGTAAAATAGTTTTAGACATTTTGATCATCTGAAGATTTTTAAGTGTTGTATGAATTTTTCTTGAAATTACCAGCAGGTTCTGTCTCCTCTCATGATAGGTAAAAATATTCCATTGTCTGCTGAACTGCAGCTGAAACAGGATGGGAAATGCTCCAGTCCTGGGCATTTACAGCATAGGTGATGGAGTTTGTGGCTGCACAGATGCTCCTGTGGGGCAGTGCTGAGTATCCCCCATGGCCCTGAGAGGTGACAGGGTAGCATCACTTACAGTCTACTGTAACACACTGGTCCCTGATTAGATCCATGTTTGGGAGGACCTAGACTTTGTTTTGTGGATGGGGGATATTATAAATTGTGTGATATATCTGCCAAATTGTTTCCAATAGCAACAATTTGCTCATTCTTCAAATAAGCATAGGGAAGTCGTATTTTTTCTTGTCTCTTGTTGATAGGTGGAGAATTGTTTTACAACTCGATTTTTAGTCTGGAAAAATAAACATCACTCCTGGAGACTGTGGCCTGTATTTGGGTAAAAATATAAAAACTAGGTGGTTACTTAGGGTAATGAAGACTTAGTGAATATCAGGGACCGTTTTGATATGTCTAGTTGGTCACTAAGAAACACTGATTATTTCTGGACAGCTTTGCTAGAAGATTCTAATTGATGTTTATTGAAGTTTTAATTTCTCAAAATAACTAAGAAACCTAGTCTTGGAGAAAGCATCATGAAAATATCAATTCTCCTTGTGTTTCTTCCTTATCCTGCTTCTTTCTTTCCAGAAATACTTGCAACAGAAGTAAAAATTCTCTTCTGGCTAAATCTAATTTTCTGATCATTTGGAATGGCTGTTTCTTGTTCCACTGTTACTGGTATCNATTTCCAGTCATTCCCCTTCATCTCTCTCAGTTCAAGTGAACTGGAGACAAAAACCTTTTCATCTTTGCAATCTGGTTACAAGAAATTTCTTTGAAAGCTGCTTTAAGGTCGTCCTTTCTTAGTTTCATTGTTTGCCTGACAATTTTTTGGTTATTGATGACATTTGCTGCTGTTTCCATTTTGTACTGGTGACCCAAATCCTGAATTCATGTAACTTGATCTTTCTTTGGTTTCATGTCCTCTAAGTGTTGTCATTTGATTGACTCTGTTCCTGTGTGTATGATGCTTCCAAATCAAAGTGAGTTACACAGCTTATTGAAACACAAGTATAACAGTGCAAGTTGAAGTGCTGTTTTATCATTTGTGGCAGTGTTTCTCCCTTGCTGTTTTTGTTCCCTGATGGTTTTAATGTCTTTGCAGCTGATTCTGAACAATCCTGCTGAGCAATTATTGTCTCTAATTGAGTAGCAGCTAAATATCTTTATTATCGCCAGTCAGTCTTGTACCAGGACCAGTTTTGTAGGTGTGTTTCTCTGGGTTTGAATTTCAACTGAATTAAAGAGGTGACAGAATTCTTTTCATAACACTTATGCTATATTTTAAAATATTGATTTATTGCACCTATACTTTATCTCTGCTTTGGGCTGGTAACTGACTCCATAAAGGTGTTGTGGATGACTTTATTAAAAATATTTTCTTTTGTATGGAAGCATCATTGTGTGATTTCTGTAATGATGTTTTCTGCTCTCATGAGGACAATGTCCAGTATCCTGGTGAGCCTTCAATAAATGCTTAAATGTGGGCAGGCTTAATTGCTGTATAACAATTCAATAGAGAATATATTCATCATCTTACTTCTCCATCATCCATGAGAGTTTGTTCATCATCCTAAATTATGACATACATTTGCTGACAAACAGAATACTTTGGATGTATTTTAGATAGCTTAGTGCACTTAGGTTGCTGAAATAGGAATTTCTGATACTTTAATATAACTTAAAGAATATGGCAAAACCTGACTATTGCTTTGCGTCACTAATGTCAGTTGGAGTAGCTGGTTTTTATTTTTTACTATTCTTTTTACAACAACACTCTTGTTAAATAATCTATTAACCACCTGATATCTATTAAGGTCATGTATATCAACTAAACCCCCTTGTATAGGGGGTCTTGGTGAATAAAATGATACAGATTCATCAGTTTTAAATCAGAGGTACCAATTCTGAATCTGGTTCTTCTGGCATACTTTCTGATTCTGACATGTCTGGTGAAGCTGCAGAAAAGAAATATTAACATTTCAATGAAATAACTTGGTTCATTCTAAGAACACAAAAATTTTTTTAGGAATAGTGTAAGGCCTTCTTTTTGGTTCTCTTAAAAATACTACATTGTAACTGCATTGAAAGTGAGATATTGGAAGCACTCAGGTTTTGGTAACTTTGAAACATTTCCTTAAAGCAGAGAATTATTTCAACTATTTTTTCTCAAATATTTTGTCCCTTTTTTATTGTTCATTATTTGACTTTAACTAGATGACATAATTCTTCATTGGATTTTTTTGAAGATGCTTGCAAATATTTTTTTTTTTATCACTCTGAAATAACTGCAGAAGTTTCAGTCAGCTCAGTGAGAATTAGAATGTTTCAATTGTTTTGTGACCTGGTTCACTATGTGAAATTGGGGAGAACTTTTTCCCCTCTTGCCCTTTCCCCTGTACCTTGGCATACATGATGTGTTTTACAGAAGATACAGATCTTGCTGCCTGCTCTTAAGTCCCAGTTTTAGTTGCTGTTGGTTTGCGCCACTGATGCAAAAGATAAATTATTTGCAATTCATAGTGTGTCAGGGAAGGTATATGCTGTTACCTCTGCTTCTTGAGTGAGTGAAAGCTAACTAACACAGTATGAAAATAAGTTGAATTGGATTCACCTTCCTCTTTCAGATAAATTTAAATGAGCATTCAGAGTAGAGTGTAGAGCACTCAGAGTTTTGTAAACAGAACACTGCTCTGCCAGAAATATGGCCAGATTTAAATTAGCTTTCATATTGTAAAATTATTTATGGCAGCTTATTTTCCACTAGGGATTTAATTATTATATATTTTTTTCCTATAGTTTTTCCTGTTAGCTTTGCCAAAAACTGGAAGCACAACAGGGAGAGATTCTGTCCTGCTTTTCATGATAGCAATGAAACTATAAGCTAGGAGTTAAGTCTAGTCCTGTTCTAAGAGCCAATGTGAAGCTTGTGCAGAAAAAAGGTTTATTTTAGAGCTTGAGGGAGATTTAAGAAAAAATATATAGAGACTATATGGAGAATTTCCTGCTCTGGAATCTTTGTACTGAATAGTCAGTGAATTTAAAATGTGCCTTATTTTGGAGACACTTCGCAGTGAAAACTAAGCTACAAAGAGCGGAGACTGACTTCTCAGTTAATGAAAATGGCACTTCCATTACACATTCCCATTAGTTATTGATGTTGGTTTGTTACTGCTTCTATCTCTGCCATGATCTAAAGAATTACACGCTGGATTTTGTAAGGAAAATATTTCAATACTAAAGTCACCGGTAGGTGTTTGAAAGAGCTGCCTGTTTTCTTCCCAAAGAAACAGAATGCTTCTGATCTGCTCTCTGGTGCTATCCCACTACCTTTTGATAGAAGGCACTTCCTGTCGAATTCTGCTGTGAATGTGTGTGATGTTGGAGCTAAGCTGAGGCAGTGCCTGCTGCTCTGCCCCTGCCCCCTTCCTTGGGGCTGGCTCTGGTGCTCCAGTGCTCTCAGTGTGTCTGGGCAGAGGAGCACACTGACAGATCTCACCCCAACTGACACAAATTGTCCTGATCCCCTGCTCTGAACCAGCTCGCTGCTGGGAACACCAGAGCCTTTGCACAGGGAGCAGCAAAAGTTAAGGAGAAATAAGAATAAGAACTTTCTTCCTAACAGCAAATAGAGTGTTGTAATAGCTAATAGATACTGATTTAGCTTTTCAAATCTGCTGTGGTTCTTTACTATCTATATTGTGGTTGAAATATGACTCAATTTTCCAGCTTTTCCCCAGTTCTGCAGTAGCTCCTCTCACTGCCTCTGGCTGATTGCTGAGAGCTTAGAGCTGGACATGCAATACTGCTGGCCAGTGCTTACAAACCAGGGTAGATAATAGCAATAATTCCTTGTTATTTCAGCTAACAATTATGTGATTCCAGGTAGAGGTTCAGGCTAAGCCAGAAGGTGCAGGTTTTATAGAATTCTCAGATGATGCAATCACCTCCATGGCTCTGCACTGCACACATTTCTCAGAGGACATGCAGGACTGCTTTGCACAGATCCACCCCGGGCTGGGTTTGTGAAGTGCTACTGAAACACTCCCTAAACCACTCAAGTGACCTCACCAGAGACGGTTTCCACCTTGATTTTGTCAACGCTGAGGCTGAATGACACTTACATGGTGAGCAAACTGTTCTGTGTCAGGCTTTACTGTTATCAGCATTATGTGACCTCATGCCTTGAATGCCATTTGGAAATTTGGTCTTGTGGAAAAACTTCTGGAGCGGATGCCTTGGAATATTATGTGATGCAGGAGGCTGATAGAGCTGGCATACAGTTGTACAGGTGACAAGGAAGCTGGCGTACAGCTGGACGCATGAGTGGCTTTCATAACCTTCTTTCCCCTAAGATCCCTTTCCTTGTAATTTCCAATACTTAAAAGGAGCTCCCTTTCAAGCACTCAGATTCGATTAAGTACTTATTTCATTTTCCATGTGTTAGAGGGCAGAACCATTGCAACTCCCTTTGCGTCTGGAGCTGCTGAAGCAGCAGTAAGCAGTGGTTTAATTGGCCAGAAATCTAATGAGATGAAACTTGCATTTTATTGCTGATTGCATCTGTTATTGTTGATGGCAAAAGAGTATTAACTCAGAGGCTCTGCACTTTACTAGTGGATACCATAATAAGACTATTCTGACCTATTTTAAGTGTCTCTCTTCCTGACACTTCCCTCTGGTCCTCACTTGGTGTCCTCCACTTTCCTTAGCTCTGCAGTTCTTCCTTTTACTGAACCCTGAATACTATTTCCAAAGATATAAGCAACCTTGACATAAGCTAGAGTAAAAAACTACATTACTAATTGCAATAGTAAACATTGGTAAAGAGTCCTACAAATTTTTGCTGTCTTCAAGTCCCATCAAATTCTGTCTCTTTCCAAATGTCAGAGAATATATTTACAAATGCCAAATAAAAATAAAGTTTGCTGCATGGCCTGAAGGTCAACATACATGGGCTGTTTTGGACAGGGAGTAGGTAATAAAAAATTGAGTTTTCTTCTTCTTCAGATGAAGTTTTTATTCCTTTATATTTTCTTTGTTAATATATTTATTATATGGGATGCAGAACATTGTTTTCTCCTATATTTCCATTTCAGACATTTTAGAAATAAGCAGTATCCAACATTAAAAGTACATTTCTCTTGAATTCAGTCCATTTTCTTTTTCAGAAATCCTGTGGTTTTGTTGTTGAGGGAAATTGTAGGTGCTCATCAGCTGTCTCTTGTTTATTTGTCTATACTCATAATCTTCAAAGTCATGGTCACAACTGTTATTACTCAGTGACAGAAGAGATTTATTGGATACAAAATGTCTCAGTTATTGTAAAATTCTTTAAGAATATCAAATAGAAGATTTGGGATTAAAAATTTCTTGTTTTATAAATAATAAATCTCTATTTATTTTCCTGGTATTTGTTTTCCTGCATGTAAGGGTGTTTCCAAGGTGATGAAAATAAGGAAAGATACTGATACTATGTAAGTTGTGAACCAATGTAAGAAAATATTCAAAGATGAAGTAGAGTAATTTTAACTAAAGCATTATAATGGCACAGATTTTTGTGATTTGACATGCATGTTGGACTTCAAGTTATACTCTTAATTTATTTTCCTATATTGTGAAGGTGAGATAAATTCATACTTTCACCTATTTGATATGCATTCCAATAAAGTGGATTTGGGGAAGATTTTGGAAATATTTAAGACTGTTTTCCTATGTGGAAACACTTGTCTTCTGCTTCAGCATAGCTGGTGTGTATTTCTAGATAGCATGATCTTATCTAATTTATTTTCTGGCTTCAGAAAGTTTAATCTATAATTCCAATGTCATGCAGGGTGTTTTTTACAGTATTTGTAGACTGCACTGAATTCTTTGTTTGGGAGATGCTGGTTAATATAAATCTGTATTACAATCAATTTGGAAGAGCAGTTTGCTGCTGCCTGCCCTCACAAGGAGCACTCTGACAATAGTACAGATCCACGTGGAAAATACCAGCGGCTGTTTACCAGGCTGCGAGCAACCTTCCCTCCCTGCAACTGCGTGCAGGGAGCAGAGTCACTGAGAGATGCCCTAGAAATAACTAAGCAGAGAGTGTGTGTTGCTATGGAAGCTGTTCTGCTCCTTGATGTGCACTGTATCATCCAATTTAGAAGAGCTTTGGAGCCAATCAAATAGCCTTTTTTTTTTTCCCCCTAAAATTTGCCTTTAGGGGCAAATCTTGGGAATTGGAGCACAGCCTAAGAAAGTTGAGAATTCCACAAGCCAAAAAAGAAGTAAACTGATGCTTGGTGTAGCTCCTCAGCTACTTTGCAGCCACTCTGCCCCTTTCCAAAGCAGTGTTTGTGTTCCTTGTGTATGTTCCAAGTGGTAAATTGTGGTTTTGTAGCAGATGAGTGTCCAGTTCTGCTGTAGAGTTTAGGAGACGTCTTGTGCTACTGCAAAACTTCTTTTGATGTCCTTGTACATCTAGTATGATGGGATTCCATTCCCAAAGCACCTGGAATATGACTAGTCAGCCTTTCCCACTCCTTAGCCCACTGCCCCTGCCCCAGGGCTAATGCAAGATGGGAAAGAAAGATTTTTCCTTTTCTAAAAGATGGGCTTTTGCATATTCTACTCTGATTTTTAATGCAGCAAAACTGCCAGTTGCCAGTGTACTGGGGGTGGAGAATAAAAAGAATAGATTGCTGCCTTGGAGCTAAGGGAGAAAAAACAACATCATTGGGTTGTTAAACATTTATGTTCATTTTTTTTTAAAGGGTTGTGTAATCTTAAATACTATGCTCTCCTTTTCTTCATTTTTTTCCTTTGTACTGGTTCAGAAAAATTCCCGTTAGAGGGTTTGCATTTTTTTCATGATGCTGAGTACCTGCTGTTTTTTCCTGAGCAGGGGATATTTGGAACTTCCCAGCAGAGGCTAGCACCAGTTTCTACTGAAACTTTAAAATAGCTGAAGCTGTTCTGTTTTAAGTATTTGGAAGGATATTTACAGTATCTAAATAATTACTTGTGCCATATAGGAGATATTGTTGTGATGTATGTGGAGCAGACCTTATAATTAGTTCCCTAGGGAACTGAATGAAAATGTGACTCCATTCTGCACTTTCAAATAAAAAGTGGCCTTGCTAATTAATCAAGTTTAAGAATACCATGTACAGTCACATAAAACTCACCATTAATGCTGGGACAAAGGTTGACAACTTTTGCTAAGAATACAAACGAAGCAGAGAACAGCAATGATTAATCATTCCTCTACTTGAAAGTGATTTTTATTTAAACCCATCCTCCTCATTATATATAACTGCAAGCTTGATAATGGCTTAAAACTTCTTACTACATGCTGTTAAGTAGTTTGGCAGATCACAAATGTTACTTTAAATGAGCACTTAATAATACTGAGTGACTTTTTAAAGCAGTTAGCAAAGTATGAATACTTCCAGTGTAAAGTAACTTTGTGTGAGACTGTGGCACGTAAAAAAATGAAAGATGTATTTTCTTCGGAGCAGAAATGCAAAGGCAGAGTACAGCAAGGTGTTCCCTCTCTATCGTTACTCCTGGCAAATTCAGCTGTAAGGTGAAAACACTTGTATCTCTCTTCTCGAAAATGTGTGAGATATCATCTCAACATTCTCTTGCTCACACTTCAACTGTATGGATGAATTATGTAGTTTGCAGTAACTGCAATTTCACTTCTCCACTGAGCCACAGCAGATTTAGTACCCTGAAGCAGTAATAGCCTTGCACATTGGATGCAAAGGTTGTAACTCAGTAATAAGCATCCACTTGAGCTCAAGAATGGTGTTTTGTTTCCTAACTGAAGCACTGGTGGCAGAACAAACATGCTGTAAGTGCTCACCATATTCCTCACACCTTTAACATGCCAGACAGGATGGCAGACTGATGTTCTGTATCTGCAAAAGGTTTTTCTACACCCCTAGGAAACCAATACAAACTGAAAGACGGAAATTACCTTAATAATATGTATTTACAACTATTAGCAGCAAGAGAAAGCTGGGAGCACTACAATCTATATATGTAGGGAGGTCTCTGTGTGTTTATATATAATGCATACGTTTTCTCCATTATGAACGTGTCTCCCAAAGGCACCACGTCAGACCAGAAAGAACTGTCAAAAACAATCCAATGACATTTAAACTGTGCAGCTTAAATCAGTTTCCCATGATCTTCAGAGTCTCATTATACATGGCTTCATCACTCCCTGCACCTTATCAGTCATTTTGATGTTCTTAGTGCTATAAAAGCATTTCAAAGTTTGTAATCTTCCAGAAGCTGAAGGTGGTTAAGAATTTGGTAAGTAGGTGCAGTAATAGCCAATGACTTGGGGCTGCTAACTCGAGTTGGATTTGTCAACTCACCTGCTTTCAATTAGTAGTGTCAGGCCTTCATTACAACCCCTTCTGCTATCAGGCTTTGCTGCCTGCTGAGGGGCACCTGTGAAATCTTAGTTCAGTCGGTGTGGGAAGACCGGGGTGAAGCTGTGCTGGAGACCTCTGTGCTTCTCCTCAGGGGCCGCTTGCCTGAGCTCTGTTTTCTGTTCTGGGCTGTTCACCTCGCGAGCTGATCCCGACTCCCTGCCTTGACGCCAGCCCTGCTGCACTGCTCCCTGGCACCTGCCCTGGCCTCGGGTGGTGGCACTGGCGCGTGCCCGGCTCTGGCTGCTGCTCCTGGCCAGCTCTGCTCTCCTCGCTCAGGTATGGGGGGTGGTGCCCCTTGCAGCCAGGGCCCTGCCCCTGCCTCCCTTGTCCCTGCTCCTGCTGCTCCCTCGCACTAAAGGCAGTGGTTGTGGGAACTCCAGGAAATTTTGTGATGGGAAGGAATTATTTATTTCTTAGTATTTTTGAGATGTTGAAAATGCGTTAGAGATGTGCTGTTTTCCGCTTCCCAGGAATGACTTTTATAGTATGTGTTTCATCTCCCAAAGCTTTCGGAACACATTTGTGTATAATCCTGCAGTGAGCACAGCAGGGCCCACTTCTTCCCACCATCCCAGTCTCAGTTAGACTAAAATGGTTTGCTTTTGAAGATACAGAGAAACTGTATCCCTTGTGGCACGATTTTGAACACAAAATGACAGCTCTTCAGAGGTGCTTGGAGAGGTAGAGGATACAAAGGAATGAATTACTGTGGAGTTCCACTGGGAGTGTTGTGCATTGGGGTCCAGTATATATGCAAACCTTTACAATATATGTATATGGGTGAGTCATGTCAGTCTCCCACTGTTTTGTTGTGTTTCTAACATGCATTTCAAACATCAGCTTTAACTGTTTCTTCTTCCTCTGTCAATAGAAGCTCTCAAGGCACGTAAATTCTTACCATATTTCTTAATAGTATCAGTACAATGAGTTCTTAACGTTGGTGGCTCTAAATAGTATTTCTGTCCATAGATCACAAAGGACTCATATTCTAACATCCAGCAGAATTTCTGGTGGCCCAGTGCTGAGACAATTTGAAGATTCTTCTGTATTCATCATGAACAATATGGTTCTGATGATAGTATTCTTTGTTGTAAGGAAATATGCTGCAGAAGCACTGCTTGTTTAATATGGGATTGAATTACTGTAGTTACAAAAGATTAAAAGAAAATCTCAAATTAGAATAATTTCTCATTTTATTCTCTGCAGTAAAATGTGTGTTTATTTTTCCTATGCAGATTTAATTTGGTAGTGTGTATCAGTTAAATGAAGAAAATTATTCTGATGGCAAAGTGATGTGCCAGTGCTTGACACAAATAAGAATTTTTATTTTTTTTCGTTTTAAGCTATGACGAGTATGTGTGCATGTGGACACACACTTTTTAATAAATGCACAAGGGTACAGTATGAAGAGGTTTTTTTTAGAAGCTGAGCCAAGCTTGGTTAAGCAGACTCACTGGCTTAAGCTTAATTTGGTGTAGGGAGCAGATGCTGTACAGCAAAAGGGCATGGAACAGAAAGGAGACTCACCGGGTAGGTAAACAAGCTGAGGAGAGACAGTGTGAGACATTGCATGTGAACAAAGACTTGAACACACGTGTCCTGACTGGGAAGGGTGAATGCCTTTGAGGTGGAAGGGGTTTACAGATTCTGACATGCTGTCCTGAATCAAAACTAACGCGTGTTTCTTTTGATAGCTCTGTGTCTGCCTCATCCAAGTCTTCTTCCACTTCATAAAGAACGTTAACATCCTACGTGGTGTGGTGTGGGTCCGGTTATTTAGTCAGGAGAACAGGCACTGTCTGACTCTGTAAAGTCATTTTCATATGAAACAGTGCTCAGGTAGTGATTGCTGTTCCCTTGTACCTCTTTAATGCCTTCTTTGCTCTGAAATATGTGTTTACAGCAATGCAAGGAGAACAAAGTTAGAAAGAAAAAGGCCAGGCCTTTATTTAGTTGAACAACAATGACGTTTCTAGAAAGGAATTTCACTGAAGGGGAAGGGGCTGTACAAAGCCTTTACTGAACCATTTGAAGGGCTGTGATCTCCTCTCTGTGTTCCAATAGATGGGTCACAAGGCTGAAATGGGTGATCTTGGCATTAAACTGCTCTTTAAAAGGAGTCTTTATTAAAACTGAACTCCTGCATTTCAGATCTCTTATTGGCTTGTATCTGCTAAATTTCTGACTCAAGTAGCTGATTTTTAAAATGAATTTATTTTACTTTTACTTTTCTTGTCACACAGAACTGATAAAGCTGCAGAAGCGCTGACCAGAGTTTTTTGACTACTGGTACCACATTCCTCCCCCTGAGGTGCAATGCAGAAGGGTGAACTGGTGTTTTACTGCACCTCTGAACTGCATGGAAAGCACTAAACCTGTCCCTGAGGAGCAATATTGAGAAAAGTGTCATTTGATGTGTGTTCCTTAAAGATAATGAATTTGCAGCTCTGCCTTGTTGAGGCTCACACCTTTGCTGGGGGTAATGGGGGGTATGAGAGAAAAGCCAGAGTAGCTGTTTAATCAATATGAGTTGGCAGGGCTGGCAATAGGTGTTTGTAAAAGAAAGACAAAATACAGCTAAATTTGAGGTCTCCAGTGTAGAATGTGAATCTAAGATGTTTTGAATCTAATTTCAGATAAAATGTTAATGGGAGGCTTGTATGGGATATGATTGAGTATTGCTGTCAAATACCTGAAGAACAGCCAAATTATTTGAGAGGTGACCTGCTCTCCTGACTACTTCTGAAAGTCCAGTGTGCAATAAATTGTGTGAAATACAAAGAATACAAACTTCAGATAGCTTGATATGTTAAATGATGGTGTCTTAATTGTCACTGTCTAATCTTTGCCAGAGGTTCTTCACCTTTATATGAAATTCAATTTGCCTTAGCTCCTACCTGAAGAGGAGGTGGGGTGAGTAGCAAGCTTTTCCCAGAACGGATGTTTCAGTGCTTGTTCTATATTTGAAGCTCTTGGCTTCCAGCCTCTTGCCTATGCACTGAGTTTTGCCAGTGTGGTTGTGCTTGGGAGCCAGGCCGCTGCTTTGGGCCAGCCCAGATTCCCTGGGATGTTTCAGTTAGTTAAGGGCCTCATGATACTTCCCAGTCTAATTCAGGAACCTTCCCTTGACTTCATACTTTTTTGTTTTCATTGCCATATAAAAGTTCTTTTAAAAAATTCTGTTTAGGGTGGCTTTCTTTCTAGCCGTGATTGCTGCCATTGAAAAATAAATGCATATCACAAGAGGGTTTTTTTAAAAAATAAATATGTGTTGGGTTATTCATAGACTATTTTTGTCTTTTCTGTGACCAGTGAGTATAATTAGAGACTGTTTGTTGCACTGTATTAGATAGTCAGGGAAAAACCATTACATGTGTTGTATAAAATTTGAAATCTCCATGAAAAGAAAAGGTGTCTTGCATGGGATTTTTTTTTTTTTTCTACATTGAAATAAAGCTACATCAATGAAGTATTTTTCCCTATTTTTTTTAAAGCATGGGGAAAATCCATGGTGCTGGTAAGATTAGCAGTGGAAAATTATGTATCCCAAATTAGCAATTTTCTTCCTTCCATTAAGTCAAGCTGAATTTCTTTTTCAAAGTCTCTCAAGATAAACACAGTCTCTCATGCTAGGTTTCAGCCCCTGAAAAACTTTTTATTTAGTAATAAATCCATTGGGTAAGAGGATTACAAGGAAAGTGCTGACATAACCTTAACCATCCTGGCACAATTAGTTTAGCTGTAGGTTTGTTGTAATCCCAAAACAATAACAGAAAATTGTCATGTCAAGCACATCCCACCTGCCCTTTGTATCATGCAGTCCCTGGATTAGAATGATTAGGTACTCTTCAATCAAGATTTTTAATATGAAAATTGCATCCAGGTCCTCTTAAAGGAGATACCACATTTATGTATTTATTACTTTCAGTGATAAGTAGAAATCTTGTGTTTGGGGTTTTTTTGTTTTTTTAACTTCTTTCAGGGTTGAGAAAACAGGTCTGTATTTTAAGTTTTGACCAGACTAAGTCCTTTTATAACCTTGCTGCAATAACATGATGTAAAAAGTGTGCAACAATAACTCTTTTGTCACTGACTTGCACAAAGAACAGATGGAAAAATTGCATTTAATTTTGGTGAAATTGTTCAAGCTATTCACCACCACCATGACCAAAGGCCAAACTAAGCACTAAAATATTTTTGCTGGAAAGGAGGAAGGGAGAGATGACTGAAAATCTACTGAATCACTTCATCAGTCTCTGATATTACCATTTAATCCTTAAAACCATTTTATCTTGATACACTGGAACTCATATTTCTAAAAGACTTGTAGGAGGAATGTTTTTGTGATGGAGCAACACATTGAGATTTGGACTGAACTGAAAGGGGTATGTTCTTTCACTCTAGTTTTGTAGGCAGCATAAAAAACTGATAAAAAGGGCAGAAGACGGTTTATTATTGTAGAAAATAAACCCTGTTCTGTGTAAAGAAATGGAATCCTTATATCTGCAAAATTTCTTTGCTTGCCATTCCCACAGATATAAAACCTAGGAAAGGTTTCTTTTTCAGCATGGGAAGAGAGAAACAAATTGATCCTTTGTGTACTGAGTTGAATGTCTCACAAAGAGTTCCGGTGTTACTCAAGGCTCTGAATGCTGGCAGCTGCCAGGGGAGGTGAGGAGTTTGTGTTCCTGTGGCCATTCTGAGCGCTGCCCTGGCTTCTCCGGGGTGGCTGTGGCTGTGGCAGCACCACCTTGGAGCTGTGGGTTGGTTTCTGGCCATTCAGGCCAGGCCTGCTTCCATCCCTGCAAGACTGAAACTTAAATTTCAGCCGTGATTTTAGTAAGAAGATGCTGACCAGTCACAAGCGATGTTCATGTCTAGGAAGGTCTGTCCAGAATATCTGGAATCAAGAGATTTTAACTTCTTCCCAGAGTTCTGGACTTTGATGCCACTGTCACCTGGAGGGACGTAGGCTCAGATATGCTTTGAATGTGTAAACCCTGTCTTTTGTTTGCTTTGATATTGGCTTCTTTAGGACCTGAATTGTAAAAGAACTTAGCCAAACCAGTATGAATAACTATAGTACAACAATAA
Source organism: Tichodroma muraria (assembly GCA_013390105.1). Lineage (NCBI taxonomy): Eukaryota > Metazoa > Chordata > Aves > Passeriformes > Sittidae > Tichodroma > Tichodroma muraria. Next base: position 65,674 of record WAAG01063035.1, on the reverse strand, counting down.
GTAACCATAATTGACTTCAATTTTGATGAAGGCAAAGGAATCATGTTTTTTGAAATGTATTGAATTGAACAAAATTTTTCTTGGATTTGGAGGCTTTTTTTTCTTTTTAATCCAAGGTGTAATCTATCAGTAGCTAATTCAATAATAGATAATGATATCCCTTAGGAAGGAATAGGATGCAACTTGATTCTGACCATGTTATGTTCACATTTTTCTCACCTGGAAAAATTTCTTTACACAGAAACATATAGTGCAGAGTTCCTCTCATATCTTTTAGAGATTCAGATGCTGTGCTCTGAGAGAATACCCTCTGTCCAGGTTTGTCATAAGGGATTGATTACCTTGTCACTGGGCATAGGCAGTAGTTGCACTGAATACAGTTCTTCATGGGCTGTGCCCTACTTTTCCACACGAATATGTTGTTTCATTCTTGCTTTGTCCTATTTTTAATTTCAATTTAAACTGGAAAAGAACTTAGCAAGGATGTAATCTTTGAACAATTTTATTATCACAAAGGAACCGAGAGTCCCTTTGGTTCCTTTAGTGCATGATTATGGTCTTAATGTTCTGAGATTGAGCTCTGCATCCTTCCTGTGAGAGAACAGCTCAATGGTTATGGCACTGCCAAACTGGCTGCAGTACTACAGCTGTTGTGCAAACCCCATTTTCTGTGTTCAGCAAATGGGGATGGGTACTTGGCAGAATGTGTGCAGAGCACTGGTTAAGCTTCCCCCAGTGAGCTTTAGTTTGAGTGTTTGGCAGGAAAAAAGGAGCAGTTTCCAACCCTGAATGGACTTTTTGAAGATGAGCTATGTTTATGCTGAGGTGAGAAGCCAGGCTCAAATAATGACTGTTCCTTGATGATGCATTTCTCTTGTGAGGTTCCCTTGCTTGTTTTATCTGTCATCTGCCCCATTCTTATAGAGCACAGATATGGAAAAACTGAGTCCTAAAGCAGAGAATTTTGTTGAAAACTAGAACCTGACTTGCTGAAGGGGAATCTGCTGGAGTATGTGTCTGTTACAAACAATTTAAGAATGATACTGCCTCTCTTCCCCAGCACTTTATTCTATTTTATTTACCTTGGTTTCAGATTGTGGAAAATTCTGACTGTGTCCTCTTAATATGTATATAAATGATTAATCAAGTGAAAAGAGGCTGGGAATCAACTTGCTGTATATTCCTCCCTGGGAATCAGGGAGTTCCTGCATGTTTTTTTACAAAGTTACATACAGGATACTGGTGACACAGCTTCATAGTAAAGGCCCAGTTTTAACAGTCATCATGAATAAATATGAGTTGTCAGAGCTAAGATAAAGAATAGATGAGTTTAGGTAAAAAAATAGCTTTCTTACACTGTTGTATGCTTTCTTCAGCCTTTAAATTAAGGGAAAGATGAATTAGCAGCTGTCCTCAGGAGTTTCTTTAGTAGGATGCTGAGAGGCAGTTGAAGGTGGTAAAGCCTGCAGCAGCACCTGCTGAAAACAGCGTCTTTAATTTTGTTTTTGCAACTAAAGAAGTTTCACTCCACAGCTGGAAAAGTGTCAATGGGTTATCCAGAGCAAAATGTAGGGATCAATCCTGGTACATATTGCAGGCTAGAGAAGGTCAGTGGTCATGGGGGCTGCAGTAACTGCAGAGGAGGCAATAACTGTGTGAACTGTACTGTGTGCATCATGTTCTTAGTCCTGGGCCAACGCAGCAATCGCAGAAAGCACCATTACCTCCTGTGCAAAGAGATTGTTCTTCCTGCAGCATATCTCACCCACCAGCCCTGGTGTAGGACAGTTTCCTGAACTACTCAGTGACTTTTTTTAGGCTTATGTCTTTACTGTGTGTTTGACCTTATATCAGTATAGGAAATCACCCATGTCTTGCTCCACTCTTGTTTCACTGCAGGTTTCATTCGTTCGGGTGATTTCAATAGAAGGCTTTTTTTGCATGCAAATATTTTAATTGCTTAATGTACATCTCATTACAGTAAATATCAATGTTGAAAAAACATACACTTTTATTATGGCTGGAGAAGATGCAGCCATGAAAAACAAACTGTGTTTTCCTGGAGGCTGAAGGAATGGGTACAGAACACGCATGCAAATGTTTTTCCAAGTCTTTTGGTGGCTGGTAGGGTAGGAGGATTTTTAAGTGCTGTAGTGTTCTTTGACTCATCATTTATTTCAAACTTCTCTGTATCCCTTGTTTATTTTCAGACATTTCATTAGTATTCATCCATATTCAGTAGGATCTGGGCTGTAATAACTGGTGGACTGCTTGCTGTGAGTAGTCCCACCTCTATCATTAGCAGGGAATAAATGAACCTTCAAGGCTGGTCATATATCCCAAAGTAGCTTTCATAAAAAAGAAACCCAAAATATGTTTTGAGTTTAATTAATTCCTTTCAAGCAGTAGCTTTTTTTTTCCTTGTAGATTACATTAATTCACCTGAGTGAACATGCCCGTTTCAGATTAGTGTTTTGTCTTAATCTTATATAATCAGTGTTAAAAAGGGTTATATATGTCTGTGAGTGTATATATGCAAACTTCCAAATGCTCATAACTTTCAAAAACACTCTCTGAAGACTCAGAAATGCAGGGCTGCTTTTTGAACTATTACATTGTTGACATTTTGGGCTGAATTCTCCAGTGATACTCTATCAGATCATTTAGTTGACACCAGTGGGTCTGTACTAGTTTAAAACAGATGAAGATTGTCTGGTAGTTCTCACTTTTTGTATTAATAGTGATGCCAATAATACCCAAGCTCACTTCTAACATGTTTGTATCTAAAATTCATGTTTGTTTTCTGATGGTGGAGCTATGGAAGTCTTTAAGAAACAAACTAAGCAGCCAGAAAACTGCTGACTGACTGATTTATGCATTCTCATCTAAGTTTTTCTTTACCAATGATTCTAGATTCTTAAAGCAAAATTTTCTTGCCAACTTTTGCTTCTTTTGTGGGGATGAGGGTGGGGGGAAGGATATACTGTCTAGGCAGAGAAGGAATTTCCAGATGGATAAGGTCTTATCATATTTCTTTGTGAAAATGGATGCAATTGCATGGTCTGAGAAAAAATATGGGACACTTCAGGTTTATTCAGAAAGAAATTTATCTGTGAACTTTTCTGTGTCTGGCACAGAAATGCCAGACTTGTAAAGCAGCAGAGCCAGCAGAATTTTGTACTTGTTTGCTCTCGTTGCTCATTTTTCTCACAGAAGGATAATTTCCCAAGTGGACAGTGTCCTTTAAGATAAGTAGTGCAAGAGTGTGAAAGCATCCATCTAGGAACTTTAGCTGGGAAATCATTCTGCTTCACTTCTTTCTTATATGAAGCTGTTGTCCTGTATCATGTTCTGATATAGGATAACCTACCCAACCATGCTAGCTCATTTGGAAGTGTTGTGAAAGGGTGTGTGCATGTGTGGAATCTGTGAAATAATGTGGATGAAAATGCACCTTTAGGTGGCTGACATAAAACTTATTCTCTAAAAGAGCCATTACTTCATTATCCTATGGGGGATGTAAGGTGGGCTTGTTTTCAGAATGTGTGTTTACTGTAATGGTTAATTTTATATTCAGACATGCTGCCTTCCTGTTGGGCTGTGGAAAAAACCTGTCTACAAAGAAAAGCTTTTAACTAATTATGTGGAAACAGATGTGACATATTTGCATCCCAACCCTGAATCTTGTTTATTTAGAACTGGCCAGAAACAGGGGGATGTTTTTCAAAAAACAAGCTCAATTTACTATAAACTATTTTAAAACAATAGTACTGAAGTCCTTAGCAGCACTGCAGACCATGTATTCAATCAGGATGAAATCACACTACTTGCAAGTATTTGTACTCTGTGGCTCTTCCAGCCCTTGATGGTGGTGGGAAGATGGGGACAGTTGTTTTCAAACACTTTAACCTGTTGCCCCTGTAACAAGGGAGAGATCTCTAAAGATTTTATCTCTCTTTGTGGGAGATCTCTAAAAATATTATCAACATAGTATGTTGATGTATGATGATAGTAAGTTAATAATGTTAACTGCGTTATTTTATAGGATTTTTTTTTGTAACTTTCAAAGTCTTTTTATTTATTGTTTTTCATGTTGCTGATGAATTTGAAAATAATACAGTGAAAAGAGCCATGTAATCTTGGTTTATTTTCTTCTAATCTTATAAAAAACATTAAGCAGGAATTCACAAGAGCAGGAATAGCTTAATTGTGCCAGAAATTGCTTATTTCATGGGATTCTTGCTTTAGAATTGTCAGCAAGCCATGTCTCAGTGTAGTGTAAGTGTATGGGAAAGTCTTGGTCCTTCAAGTGTATGGGAAGCTAAAAGAAATCGCTATAGAAAGTGTATGTTTTTCTACAATAAAGCAAGGCCAACCTTGCTTTGAAGGCCAACCCTTCAGCAGCTCCTTGCCTTCCTAGACTGCTTTCAAAAATAGGGAAGTTGAGAATTGCTTTGTTCTGGTTTTGCTTCTAGAGCAAAACTGCGATCTGTTGTCTGGCTGTACCTCATTAAACTGCTGCTCCATTTTCCCCTGGAGAAAGATTTATGTCTGTAGCGTGTGAAATGATCCCTGGTTATTATATAGCAATTTAACAAAGGTTTCTAACTGTTACCTCTAGTTTACCCTTAGAGAAACTAACACGCAGTGCTTTATTTGCTCAATTGCAGTATTTACTGGGTGCTTTTCTTTTTTTCCTTTCTTTAAAACTTTTCCTGCTTCCTGCACATAAAAGACACTGAATTTAATAACTGAAAAAACTGTCTCTGGGAAGGGCTGGAGGAGCTCATCTCTTGTTTCAAACTGTATGTGCCAAATTCAGAATTTTCAAATACATGGCAAGATAGTGGCCATCGATGTGGAGAATGATTTATTTAATGCAATATTGTTGCCATTTTCTTCAATACTGAAAATCTATCACTCCTAAACTCTTTTGTAGTGTCTACCTGAAGTTTTATAGAAAATTATGTGGAGATTCCTTTTGCTGTAGCCATATTTTAAAGAGCCTGTGCCTACTGCCCCATATTGAAGTATCCTATAAGAGAAAATATAGATGATGACATTTTTCTAGTTAGAGAGATAATGATTTAAATAAGGGCTAAAGTCAAATAGTGGTGATTAGTTAGGAAGTAAAAACAGTGACTCTGCTATGCCTGTATGTTCTCCTTCTGTTGCATACATAGTAGGTGGCAAATTTACATCATTTTTCATTCTTGAAGAAAAGTTCCATATTATAATTATCCTTCACAAATTTGAGTGCTTTTAGGAACAGCTATGCCCCATACACTGAAATTACAGGATGAAGAAAAGAACCTGTAATTTCTAATCACTTACTTTAAAATAGCTGAATATTTTTTATGTATAGACTTTAAGCTCTTTAACGTTTTAAGAGTTTATTCACATTTTTCTTGATTTCTGGCTTCCTTGCCCCAGAAATGGAGCAGTGATATGCTGAAGAAAACAATCTAAAACTGCACAATTTTCACATTTTAAAAAATAATTCTATACCTATTGTGTGTATTTTTAGTACTTTTCCCAAAGGACAATAGAATGTTGACTGTAGGGGAAAAAAACCCCAAACAAGTGATTCTTCTTCAGTAATTCAGGTGAAGGTCACCCAGAGTTCTCTCTTGCATTTTGAATAACTAAACAACTCACAGAATAACTCAGATTGGAAAGAACCTCAGGGTTTAAAGTAATGTCAGTCTTGGATGAGAAAAAGGTGTCTCAACTGACTTGAGAGGCTGCTGCTGTTTTCAGTTGTTCCCTACTCATGCTATTTAACAAGCCCTTACCTCAGGTCTATGGATTTTAACATACAGCCCTTTAATGCAAAGCTCGGGTGTTAATTGCACAAAGGAATGCAGAGAAACAGGTGGGCAGGCAGGTGTTTCCCTACTATAAATTTTTCCAGAGATGGGTGATTCACTTGTACTTCTCTCCATGCCAGTAATGGATGCTATCTGTAATTCCAGGCTGACAGAGGGCCACCTGCCTTGGAGCTGCAGTGCTTTGTGTAATATATTGTACAAATGCATCCACTTCTTGCAGCAAAATTTCAATCCCCTTGCTCTGAAGTTTGTTATTTATAACCAAAGATGCGCAGGGTTTAGGACATAAGTTTATAAATGAATCCATTATCAGTGCTACACAGACAATGACCTAAATTCAGATCAGATTGTGACCCTGACCCTGTCCTGTATAGTCGATCTCAGGAATCCATAAGATTTAATAGGAAAAGTTTAAGACAATATGGTAATATACATGGTACAATTACTGTTTATAATTAATTGATATGATACTTGAAAGTGTTTTCTATATAAAATAAAAAATAATTGAAGCTACAGCTTGAATGGGCATATTATCAGAGGTGATTTGCAAATAGTCACAGCTTAGGAGCCACTTTTTTTGCCAGAACTAAGAGAATTTGGGTTTCCAGGCTTGGCAACACCTTTTCCACTTAATCTGAAGAGCTGTGGCTGTTAACAGCTGCACTGGGGAGCACTTCCCGCTTAGCTGGTCTGTCATGGACTGTGTGAGGTAAAGGAAACATGCTTAGAAACTAAAAAGCAACTTCTTAAAGGTCATGTGGATGCATTTCCTTCTTCAACAACTCCCTGAAGTCCCAAATATCATGAATTTGTGCTTTTAACTGAGAAAAGAAAAGCGTTTTTAACAGTTTTTCTACCCAGGAAACAGTACCCCAATCCGGGCATGAGCTGCCAGTTTCTCCATGAGAACGCTGTAGGAAACAGTGTCAAAGGTGCTACTGGAGTCTGGGTAGAGGATATCCAGAGCCTTTTGCAGCTCCTGCTGTCTGTTCCCTTGCTGTGTACATTGGTGTTGGAGGCGCTTCCATTGGGATCCTGCCGCGTTTCCTGCCTTTGCCGTCGTGTGGATCTCCGGCCCTGGCTCCTGCTAGCACATCATGCCTCAAACGCTGGAGTGCTGCCCCCAGGCTTGTCTCTGGTGAGCCTGGTTTTATCCCTTCCCTCTTCAAATCTTGTTTAAAGCTCTCTGATTCCTGCTAAGTCCTGTGCAAAGATCCTTTTCCCCCCTGGAGTCAGGTGTACCCAGTCTGTTTTCCTGTAAATAGGCCCATGTTCACAAACCCCAAAATGCTGCTGGTGACACCAGGATCAGAGCAGGCATTGATCTGCTGGCTCTTCCTGTTTCTTCCCTCATCACTCCCTGCAACTGGAAGGAGAGAAGATAAGATGATACTTCAATTCCAAAGGTGTTCTGAGGCCTTAATCTTTGATATATGAATAGTGCTTTTTGATTTGACTTTGAAGGAATTATACAGTTCTGTGTGAACAGAAGTGAAGAACAGAGAGTGAAGTTGGATAAGTTCCTTGTGCTTCTGACAGTTGCCCTCCTACTGAGGACTCAGCCAAGCCCAGTGCAGAGCACTGCTACTTAAACTGTTATAACTCTATTCATTGTCACATTTAGTGAATCACAATTTTGCTTTATGCTTCTTTCTGCAGGAGCACTGGCATAATTTAAAGCAGCAACTACTTTAATGGGATGTAATGAGCAATTAATGAGCAAAATAATATCTGTGGTGTACACGGTAACAGCTTGTCACTGCTCCTTTGTTCTTGTTCTCATCATCTTCGTCAGCATCTGACCTATAATCAGAGTTTTTCATGCTTATCCACAGTACTATTATTTTCGGCAAGGCCTCATCGTCCCTTTCAGCACAGAGAAAATTGATTCTGTGAAGAACCACATGAAAAGAGAATAATATGCTTTCTTGACAGAACCAGTCTCTCTTGCTCTCCACCTCTGTTGACAACAATGACTTCCTTAACCAAATTTTTCAGTCTCCTTTTCCCCAGAGGAATGTTGTTTATAAATGTTTTCCTTCAAGCTGGAACATGTCCTGAATTTTGCAGTAGCGTTTGCAAATGTGTAGCTCTGAACCTTTTTCAAGTCCTGTTGGCTTTTAGGGTCTTTCACTGCGCCCCATGTTCCAGACACTTTTGGGTTCCCTTTTCCTCAAGAGCTCTGCCCATGCAATTATCACGAGGAGCAGGAGGCACAGGTCCAGCTCCACTCCTTGTCCTTGTGTGGCAGCTGCTTGTTCCATGCTGGGCTGGGCAAAGGGAAAGGCATTTGCCCGTTTTTATATGAATTCAAGGGTCAGAATAGTCTTTTCCATCTCTAGATAATTCTGAAGAGGAAAAAATACGACCTGGGAAGAAATGATTCAGATGTAACTTTGTTTCAATAATTCAAGATTCTCAGAGCTATTTATTCTCATTCGCCAAATGGTGTTTGTCTTGAGAACTCAGGGGAATCAGCTGCAGCCTCAAGGTGTATTAAGGATGGTATTTAAGAGCAGTAGCTGCACTGGAAATCAGGAAGCAATAAAGCACAACTTATTCTAGAATAATTTTTAAGAAAGCCTTACATTTCTACAACATCCCCAGTTTATTTTTAACAGAGAGGAAACAACTCAGTCATGAATTTTAGTATTCCTGAGAATTCCACTTCAGTAAAGATGTGGAAGTTAGTTCATTATGTACTACTTACTTATAGTACTTATGTACTTACTTTTGTACGTACACCCTATTTCTGTACCCCAGGACAATAATGTGAAATCTCTTTCATAGGCTTCTTGGGGAGGAAACCATACAGTGATGTAGAAATACAGCTTTTCCATAACAATGATTGATGCTACAGTGCTCAGATATTAGTAATACTAGGCCAGTATGATACTAATAGAGTTGCAATTTTCTTATTACACAGAGAAAAAAACTCTTAAAAAATAAATTCAGGCAGATGGAATTATTATTTTTTTTTTTTTTTTTTGGCCAACATGTAGCATAGGTGTGAGGAATAGCAGGGTCCAAGTGCTTACAAAATAATAATGCTGCTTCTGAGTGCATCTTCATGGCATTGCTTACATGTATGTGCAGGGAAGCAGGTTTATAAGGTTTTGGACAGATGGATGGTGAAGGTTGAGTCAAACCTGGAACCAGCTGCACAGAAAAGACCAGTCTGTAGTTTTTCAAAGCTTGAGAACCTTGCAGGCTGTGCATGGAACAGAGACACACAGATGGGAGCAAAACTGTCAGTCCTTTCTCCAAAGGAATGTTCTCTGCTATTTGTATGTTTGCATTTTTGTTGTTCTCATTGGCACTGTGTGGCTTTGCTTACTGGAGTTTAGTTGAGTGTATGTCAGGAGAGTTGGAAACTTTTGAGCATGAAAAATCCATATCCTTTGGGAAAGGACTTGGCCAGTCTTGTGTTTGCTTTTCAGGAATGATGGAAGAACACTGAAAAGATAGGTGAGGGGGGAACAGAAGGCCATGAAGATTTGCAAAAACTGATTTTAAGCTAGAGGAGCCTGTTTGCATTAAGTATTGCTCTCACCGAATACAGAGGCAACTGGAACTATAGATAAATTCAAATCTTGGTGCACTGGTATCCACAAATTCTGTCTTCGAAGCATCGCTCATATGTCTCTTCAACACACTGAAGTTTAGTTTTATTGTTTGTTTCAAGCTTTTTGTGCTTACCACATTCTTTTTTCAACCTTCCCCTGATAAAATTATAGAAAAAAATGCAGTGAAGGAAGCCTGTGTGAAGATGGGGTTTATGTTCCCTAATTAACAATAAACGTCTGTCTTCCCCTATGTTGAGATTGCAGGAAGAGATTTATGGCAGTTCAAGCCATGCTGCCTCCTCTGATTTACCTGCCTCCATTCTTCGTTTTGGAGTACTGTGAAAAACTCTTGGTGTTCTTCCTCACAGAAGCAGGCATAGCTATTTTGAGCCAATCTGTTTTCAGTAAAATCCTCTTTCAGTTCTGATAAAATTTTCCCACTGTGTTGATCTATGGAGCTGAGATGCTGATTTGATAAACTGTGATGAAAAAGTCATTTGTCTCTCTGAAATAAAGGTTAACTGTCTGCCAGATTTCACTGTTCAAAACAACTGTTCTTTGCCTACAGAAAAATGAGTTAGAGGAAAACTGAAACCTGTTGAAAGCATCTTTTCTTCTCATTAATCATAATGCTTAACAGGTTTGGCTAAATGTGAGTTGCTTCTTTCTTGGGTGAGGTGAAACCCGAGCGTGTAGATCAAATGATGAGGGGTGTCCCGTTGGTAGCTGCCCAAAAGAGGCCAGAGGTGACGTTTCCTGCTGCAGTGTCTGTGGATTGGGTGTGCATCCCCACTGCCTCGCGTCCCGCTTTGCGCGGGGAAGCTGCGAGGTCCTGAATCCTCTGTGCCCACCTGAAGCTAGGCAGCTCATGCAGGCACCCCAGCTCAGCTTCCCTAAGCAGTGAAGGAGCAGCAGCTCTACTGTTCCATTAATTGCCCTGGGAATGTGTGACCTGCCCAGGTCCTGCAGCAGGTCAAACAGTCCTCGAGGAGCAGTTTATTGACTTTCCCTCAGGTATTGTACTATGTCCTAAGTGTGTTCTTGAAACTAATAGTTCTTAGAAGTCATTCAGCACTTGATGCATTGCTTGTTTTCATGCAGAGGAAATAGGCTTACAGTTTAGTTAGGGAATACTTTTGGCAGATTATTTATTTTTCTGACAAACACAGGTAAATGGTAAATAACCATTTTTAAAAAAAGTTTCTCTCACAAAGGGAATATTCAGAGGTGTGCTGATAAGAAAAACGTTACAATGTTTTGGAAGTTTGCACATAGAATATTAAATTGTATTCCTACTACAAGACGTATTTTTTAAGTTCAGCTGTACCTTGAATGATGTCTGGTAATCATAGTTTATTTGTCATTTGTAATATCCTACATGTTGTAGGAAATAGTGTTTGTTTCATCTAAAGGCAATTTGTAAGAAATTTTGAACGCTTTTGTTTTTTAGCAGGAATAAGTGCTGACATTTAAAAATCCATTTCAGCACAGATCATGGGCACACAAGCTAAAGGTCATATTGGTCAAAACAGACAACTTTTGATTCATTAGAAACTTGAAGGTGGACTAACAACCACCAGTATTTGTTGGGTGATTGATTAATTTCCTAGTGATAAACATGAAAGAAAATCTTTGTCACAAGCAGTTTTGTCAAGTAGCTTGGAAAGGCTGTTTGATGGATGGAGCCTTCAGGGAAGAACCTAACAGGAATCAATTGTTCCTGACTATAACTTAGCATGAGTTCCTAATTGGCAACTCAACTCATCGTTCTCAGCAGCCCATCTACCTTTGCTTTATGTTCATGTGCTATCTACTTTTCACTCTAATCACCTACAAAAATTTGAGCTGTGCATTTAATATTCAAAATATTTGTCCCAGTAGGTTATAACTTCAGATTTTTGTTCCAGAAACATGTATTTGTCAGTTAGAACCAAACAGATTTTAGATGGGGAAGCAAAAAGGGTTGTGTACACTTCAACAAAGAATTATTGTGTTGTTGGCAAGGCACCATTTGCCTTCTGTCGTAGCTGCTCCCAGGTTAGCACCAGATCCCTCCCAGCCGATTGAAGGGGGGCAAGCCTGTGTTCTGTCTGGCCATACCATAGGAAGGACAGAAACACTTGCTGCATTTTAAGGTCATCCATCTTATTGTGAACAACCCTAGAAATGAATTGTGCTTTTCTGACACTTGGGTTCCACGTTATTGTCCAGAAACAATTTGGGATTCAGCATAAGCAACAATACCTGGTCAGCTAGACTGGGAACATAAAAAGCAAATAAATGAAAAAAAACAGTTGCTGATAAAGATTATGCAAATTGGAGAACTTCAGTGTGGTGTTGTTTGGGCATTATTACTTTTATGAAAGAGAATTAATTGTGCAACAGAACTTTATTTTTTCCTCTTTTAGACAATTCTTTTGACTTAGGACTCTCAGCTGCTTCAGTCTTTTTAGTTTATCAAATAGATACCAAGGGAAATTCTGCTTTTGTCAATAATAACTATGAGATTAGGGTTCCCAGATAATATAAATCCTCTCTTTATTTTGAGCTTGGCTTTGAAACTTTACCTAATCCTTACATTTCACATTATCATCTCTGTATTAGTAGCCGTTATTTTAAAATAAAATCTTCCTCTTCATAACAAAATGCCAAAAATCTCTGGAAAAACTTGAAATACTGTCTTTTTCATTTTTTTTTTTTTTGTATTCATCAGTGACTTTATTGCAGCAATCATGAATGATGAACTTGATTTATTTGAAATTGCTGACAGGAACTGTTGTGGGGGGCAGAGAGGAGAGAAATTTTTTTCACTTTCATTACTAAATGTTTGATTTCAATTTAGCAAGTGGGGGACAAATGTGAGGCAAAGCTTGTGGCAGTGCCAGAACATGTCTCACCTGCCCTGTGGGTGGCTGGCTCTCACTCTGGAGTCCCAAACCTTGGGAACTTGGCTTTGGAATCGCAGCGCGACTGCTCAGGGTGGGAACAAATCAGGGCCAAGCAGGCACAGCACAGTTCCTTTGGGAGACAAGGATAGTTCCTCAGCATGAAATGATGCCAGACTTAGCTGAGGTAGGTAACACAGAAAGGACAATTTAATAAATACTTTATATCCTCTTGTCAGTTGGGAGGGTGAGCAGGGACATTTTGGACAGTATCTTGTTACTTTAAGTAGAACTCTGAAGCTTATGTGTCACAAATAATATTTTGTAATTTTTTGTTTAAATGGATACGGTTCTAGAAGGTTTCATGGATAAGTTTTGTCTTGCTCCTCATTCTTTGACCATAATGCTGGAAATGCCTGGAGAGGCAACATGTTCCCTGGAGGGAATGTGTCTGAGAAGAAAAACTTCAAGCTGCCATTGATGGTTTGGGATTTGAGCTCTGGGAGAGCAGATTAATGCTCACCCACTGTCAGCCCTGAGCAGCACACACAGTGGAACCCAACCAAGGCCCCAGATGCTCCTGCTGCATCATGGTGTAAATCAAAACTAGCTCAGCTGAAGACAGTTTGAGTCGTGCCATGAAAAGGAGATATTATCTTATTTTGAACATATTATGTCTGTGAAACATCCATTCCACACTGACAGCTCACCAGCAAAGCTACTTTTGTCCCATTTATTTGCTAAGAATTCTTCTTTCATGCCCTGAATTTATAAGGGGTGCCAATATACTCACATGAAGGGTTTCATCATAATTTCCTTTTCCATCCATTTCATTAAATGAAGTAAGAGATCTACAGCAATAATTAAACCCTCCCACTTTCTGGTCTCTGTGTTCCTAACAGGTATGTAAAAAAAAAAAAAATCAGTAATTTTATTTAGGAAAAAGAGAAAGGTCTCACACTGATGTTTTAATGAGGAATCCACTTAGGAGTTCAGTTTAAATTGTCTGTCTTGGTGTGCATTTTCTGTATTGATGCTAAAATGACACCATATATACAAGTTTCAACTTTATGTTCAGAAATTACTTCACAAAGCAGTTAAACATGTTAAAGAGGGAGAAAAGTGGTGCTGTGTCACCTCTTTATTACCTGGCCTCCTGAGCCTGTGTAATAGGGAGTCATCTTGTTTCTGCCTATAAACTGGCTGGGCTAGCAATCTCCAGAAATGTGATACCATGCTCTTAGTTGCTAGCCCTACTTTTGGATTCCTATTTTCTTTTTTTGTAGGAGTTTCCTATTTTTGCTTTTTCTGATGACCACAGATTTTCACAGCCCTGTTTGTAACTTGCATGGTAGGTTTTGTAATAACAGTCCCCATCCTCAAGTCTTTATAACTATTACCCCATCTGTGTGACTGCACTGTTAAAGTTACAGCTTGTAAAACACCTATTATAGCCAAAAAGCCCAGAAAACATTCTGGAAGTAAAGAAGACTTTTTAATTACAATTACCTGTTGTGTAAATTGAACACAGACTTAGGAGAGATTTTGATATTTGCAGTCCCATAATGCAGCACGTTTGAGAACAGCGTATTGAAACCAAGTCTACAGCTGGCCTTTGCAGATGCCAGTTTTGTGGAGATAAAGAAATAAAAACACCTTCTGGGCTCAAGTGAGAACTGACCTACATTGCTACTCTAAGCTAAGTGCTCACTGAAGAAAAAACTGTGGGATGGTTGTTCAGCACCTGAAAGACCTGAGGAAAGAACTTAGTTTATACAGGGATGCTGATGAGACTGCTCAGGCTCATATTGTCTGCAGGAAATCCAGGCAGAGTTGAACAATATTGTCCTGTGTAGGGAGCTGAAATAAGAACAAACCAGGTGTATGTTGACCTAGTCTGGAAGCCATGATACAGGCTCTGTAGACTCATGCTTACCAAATGGTTCCCCAAATCCCAGTACCTTGGTGGGAATAATGTGTTGACAGTGGGAATAGCAGCTTTAAAATAGCTATGGCACAAGTTGCAGGGACACATGACCTATTTCTTTCATGCTCTCTAGTTTATTTGAAGATCAAAATTCTGCTTTTCTAATTTACTCTGCTTTCAGTCTGTACGCCTAATTTTGTTCTGTTAGATTTTTTTTTGTTTGTTTTTAGCAGCAAAGTCATCAAAATACTCTTTAATGAAAGACAGTTATATAAAAAAGGTGTGGAAAAAGCCACAAGATTTAGGGCAAATAAATGCAGCTGTGTTACAGCATAAATATAAGTGTATCTTTTAATTTAGTGCGACAGTACTGTTGCTGCTGTAATCAAGATTTAGAAGTACTTTTTGGTAGGAATATTTTGTTTCTCAGCAGTAGCTGATGGAATCTGATTCAGAAAGTTGTAATTGGCCTTCCAGTATAAAATGCCAGTTTCCTCCACCCTCTCCTCAATATAGCACAAGATTATATGTTTTTATGTGCCTGCCAAGCTGAAATCTCAAGGAATAGATTTACATGGAGCATTAACTGCAATATGTAGCTAGGAAGCTGTGCAATAAAAGAAAGATATGCTGAAATTCCTGCAAATTACAGACCTAATCCACTTCCTGGATGGCTCCAGGGAGCTCAGTTATAGAGGACAGCCTCATCTTACCAAAGAATAGATGAGCTCGAATGTATCTCCTGTAATTAATGAGGAGAAAAGCCCTGAAGGTTTGACTGAAAGAAGGCAAAATTGCAGAGAGCAGAGTGAGGAAAGCAGGATTTTATCTGTAGAGTGGAACAACTAAGTAGCTTTTGTTTTTCATAGAATATAGGATTTTACTTTTGCAAGGAAGTCCTGAAGTGGTAGCTGGCCATTGATGCCATCGAATCCATTGATGAGGATTTGGTTTGTTACTACTGAGTCATGAAATGTTTTGTTACTGGTACTGAAATTGTTGAGAGCTAAACTTAAGGAATGAGTTGTGTCCTGAAGTGAATCCAGGCTGGAGTGAGCAACTCCAGCTGGGAGGTACCAGGGAAAGCACTGAGCTGTGGGAATATTTAATGGAGCTTTGGAAGGTTCCCACCTCCCCTGAGCTGTTCTCAGTCCTTCAGAATGGCAGGGTACCTTCAGTTACTTCTCCATCCAAAAGTTTTGGTGTGTCCATGCTCCCTCTTGGAGTTGGCCACCGAGGTACCTCAAACAAGAAAGGAGACTCTCAACCTTTCTTGCATTGATAGTTTCAGGTATAAAAGAATGGAAGCCATTCAATTATAAGCCATGCAGTAAAGAATGTGCTGGAATAAAGCATTAATTCTACATTGTGCAGGGTGTTATTAACAATAAGGGAACTTTAATGTGTTTCTGTGACAAGGTATTTGTGAACGTGTGTACATTTAGAAGTACTATTTCATTTCAGTAATATTTGGTAAGATGCAGTGACTTTCTGGAAAAGACATACATATGAAAGTGAATAACAATGTCTGTTCTTTTAGCAAAATTTGCTATATCCTATTTAAGGGTCATGGGAAAGTCCACTTACACCACTACAAATATTTGCATCTTCACCTTCAAGAAGAGCTTAATTTTTTGTGATTTATACTGATGGGGAGACTGGCAGCTTAGTTCCATATTTTCAAATTGTAATGAATTTTTCAGATTCTAGAAATAGTAAGTGGTCAGTAGATTATTTATCTATCAGTCTCTTACTAATGGAATGCACAGGATGTTGCACAGCTGGACAGTTTGCATAAAAGGTTGCCAGAGCACACCAGTGATATTTTTCTGCTTTGTTTGGAAACGATGTCTTTAGTCTTGGGGTGAGAGACCATTCCAAAGACACTTAGTTAGGCTGAAATCTTCAAAACTGGGGTTAATTGTGGTTTTGTGGCAATTTTCAAGTTAAGTTTCGGGGTGACATGTTACTGTTTCTTTGAAGCTTTAAAACTTGGACTTATATTAATGAAAAATAAATTCAGCAAAATATGACTAAAACCTGTATGTGTTACCTAAACAAGTCAAAGTTATTATATTTCATCAAGTGTAACTTAACATTTTAATAGGTAATGTCTAGGGTTGATCTGTCAATGAATTTTTAGAATTTTGAATGCTCAAAATAGAAAATACACCATTTAAACGCATGATTTACTGACTCATTTCTATAAGGCAGGGACTTTCTAATCGTGCCAGAGAAGTATTTCCCTTAAAATGCCCTCTGCTGTATTTTGAAGTAGGTGGTTTTGATATCAAAGAGTGAAAAAAAACATCCTTGTGTTTTCCTTTTCCCTTGGGGCAGAGTAAGGCCAGCCCTTTGCTAGAAGTCTGTAGCCTAACTTCAGGCTGAATCAGAGCAAATTCTTCAAAATATAATTAATTGCATTACACCGAAGTTATCCAACAAGTCCTTCAAGTGTATAATCAACAGCAGTAATTTGACAAGTTTATCAATCACTTTACAAGACAAATCTTGATTAAATAAGAAAGGGACTTAATCTTTGCAATACAACATAAATCATGTGTACTGCTCGCTGAGAGATAGGATCAATTTAATTTTCTACGCCTGTGCTACTGACAGGTATTGTTTAGAAAGCAGCACGGAGTTCCTTGCAGTAAATCAAGAACTTGCTCGGAAGTTGCATCTCCCCTTGCCAGGGCCGGAGGAGGTCGGAAGGCTCTGACCTGATGTGCTGGGGCAGCTGCTCCTGCCAGCCCCGGGGCCGCTGGGATCCGCCTGCGGAGAGGCAGGGCCCGGGGCAGCCCCTTGCTCCGGGCACAGTGATTGAGAGTCCTGCCCTGCCCGGGAGGGATTGTCCACAGGCCCTGAGCATCCCCGGAGTCCAGCCCACACATCCCCCGGGAAGGGCACGTGTGTGTTTATACGGGCTTGCAGCTCGCTGTGTACGTGGTCAACCTAATTAGGGCTTTATTAAACCCTCATACAAAGATTCAGTCTCGAGGGGCGCCCAGAATGTCTCAAGCTTACCTTCTTCCTCCTTCCTTCAGGCCTTTCTTTTCCTTAGTTGTATTAATTGCGCCTTTTGTTTCTAATTTGGTCACTGAATTCTTGTTGTGTATCCAATGCTGATGTCCAACGCTGCAACTTTCTGGCTTTGTTTATGGGGATTAGACTTAAAGAAAAGTCAAAGTCCCCAATATGCAGCTGGTAAATCCCTGTGTTTTTAGCAGCATAGTTGCAAAAGGTATTAAGAAGGTGCTTACCATCTTTGTCTACAAAATCAGAATGAAAACACAGAGCTAAGAGCAAATTTTTGTGCTCTAGTACATGTTTAATGCTTCTAACAAAACCCAGAGTCTTCCAATGAAGACAAGTTGCAACTGTTTAACAGAGGGGACTAATCTGTGCTGGCCTCTGGCTTGCTTTTAAAAAGGGGGAGGCCCAAGGTGTTAAAATTTATGTGCTGTAGATTGTCAGCAGGGTGCATGAGGAATATAATGTTTTTTAATATAGATTCTCATTTCTTTTAAATATACTATCTTGGTTATAGCTGTTTACTGAATATTTTTGAATACACTAATGTATATTTATTAAAGAATAGAAAATAGCTTCCTGCTGTTTATGCATAATTTTGGTGGTTTAATTAATTGTCTAGACTAAAGGTATGCTGTACTTCTAGTTCAGATGTCTCCTGCAGATAAAGGCATGCATTTCATGGAGGGATTAAGAAGCTATGAATGCTGGGGAATGAATGGACTTTGGAAACATCCCAAAAATTTATTGTGTAATGATTTTTGTCATGGTGAAAGCTGCAGTGGCTGGGGTTCCAGGCAGAAAAGTTAATCTCTTTCAACACAGCAAAACATTTCCAGAATACTTGTGTTGATGTTCCTCTTCAAGAAAAAACTTCTTGTAAATATTTGGATTTTTTCTCTAGGTTTGGAGCCATAGTCACTCTGCCAAAACCAGAGAACTGTGGGCTTCACAGTTTGCTTGGGACACTAATGGAAATATTCTACTGGTCCTAAGAAATGGACATGTTACTGTATAAACACAGTCACACTTGGACCTTGCTGTGAGATTTGATCCATACATACAGTAGAAGAGTCCCATCACTGGAAAGTTGATGATTTAGTAAATAAAACCTAAGGATACAATAAACAGTGATAAAGTACAAAAAGTACTAGTATTTTATATATGGAAGAAAGATGTATGGAAATTAAAACTAGTTGGGGTTTTAAGCTGGGAGACTGGCTGCAGTTAAATGAATCACTTGTTTTGATGAGCTGTTATATGAAATGAGTTAAAAATGTATTCCTCAGTATTGGTGAAAAGTCATGGTCTGGGGGAGAGCCTCTGTGACATTGAATTTTATTGTCCCTGTGGATTGCTCTTTGACTCCCTGGCTCAGCTTGTGAAGTCGATTGGTTTTGGGCAGTCATGGCTCAGTGGTCAGGGCTCCAGGGACTCTGGAGTGCTCCAAGGTGCAGCTGGCTGAGCTGCCCTGCCTGCAGGGCTGCTGCCTTCTGGCTTGCCTGGATTTTACAGACAAAGAATAAAGCTTTAAAAATTTTCCTATATTCCCCCTTCTCCTCACTTAAGGAAAACAAGTGGATCAAATATTAAGGAACTAACCCTTTCATAGTAATTGGATATTTCCAAATACATTTTTGACATTTTGAGCAATAAAGTTGTAGTTGAGTTGTAGTTACAGGTAATACTTATTCTAAACTTCCAGTGCTGTTGTTGAGACATAGCCTGTACTGAATCTTGGATGAAAAGTGTCAGAGGTGCTAGTTTTTCCTTTTTTTTTTTAGGGATGCATTGCTTAGCAAGCATGCTGCACTCTGTAGTGTCATCACTGACCTCTCCACTACCACTGACATGTTTTCCTAAGAATGATAAAAAGTTTTTGCAGTCTCACTTTTGATTGCCAAATTGTGAAATTTATTATAAATCCTGATGATGATTCATTATACTGTTGCTCAGAGGTGACAGTGACTTTTAATGCATATTGAGTGAAAATTGGGTGTGAGAAATTGCACTGGCAGCATTAGTTGTTACAGTCATTAGTACTGATCTTATTGTAATTTTTCTCTGGGTTTTTTTGGGCTTTTTTGTTTTTTGGTTAATAAGTAATTCACATGCTCATGCAGGCCACCTAGGAAATCCAAGCTTTAATAAAGAGAAATGCACGTCTTGAGGAGTGGCCACACAAACACTTGAAACTTTTTCTAATGGTTCTAACTCCCTCCTGCCCTAGTTAATAGAAGAGAACAGAAATTAATTAACTGGAATTCATCTCACCTGCTTTCTCCATTTCCATCAAAACCACAATTATTGTACAAGAGCTTGGTTGTTATGACAGTTGTGGTCAGTTCCTACATTGTTTTCTGAGCTCCCTGACCCCCCCAACCCTCCTGGCTGCTTTGGGCCTTGTGCCATTGCAGGGGTCACTTTGGCTCACAGTGGTGTTGGCCGCCCCAGCCAGGGGACTGTCCAGGGCAGGAACACCCCACAGGCCTGGTCTGGTCTGTTCCTGTCCTCTTTACAGGAGAGGGGTTCATGGGTAGACTTAGGAGATGATTTTCCAGGGATGTAGAACTTGGTCTGGGAGCATACATTGTTAGTAAACTTCAGAAGACTTTCCTGGAACCCTTTCAATACAACGTGCTTTTTTTTAGAGGGAATCTTTTATACTGACTTTGGAACTCCTTCCAAGTTGTTCATGTGTGCAAATCATTTCTGTAGACATTTGCAGTCTTAAAAGCTACTTTCATGCTTCTCATCCTGTTTTGATATTTTCCATTGCCACTGACTTTAGGAATGTAAGACATGGAGGCTCAGAATGAAAGGATATCTTGAAAGAGCTGTCATTTTAATGAGAAACGCTACTGGTTGAAGGTAGTCTCAGGATTTTAATTGAATAATTCCATAGATTGTCATTTTTGTTTGAAGCAGGGATGTCACAAGCAGAATAAGACAAACATGAAACCCGAAGTACTGTAGAACTTAATTTATACTTTTGCTTGAAAAGTAATATTAAAATGTATCATTGCACATTGCTTATATAAATTCACATCTTTTATTTGTACATATTGATTTTCATTTCTAGATGTCACTGTTCAGGAAAATACCTGATATCAACCTTACACTGAAAAAGAAAAGCATTAAAGGAATTCATCCATGTTGTCTCTGATGTGGATCAAAGGAAATTGTATCCATTTGGGATAGATGCTAAAGTAAACATGGAAAACTTGCATGATCTTCAGTTGGGTTCTTTATGTGCCTTGAGAAAGAAGACAGAAGTGTGATTTTGGGAGTTGCAGAGAGCTCGGGGGCTGTCAGGAGGATGTCAGGATCTTTCTGATTCTGAAAATGAATTGATCTTTAAAAATAGACTCCTGTATCCACATTTAGATATTAAAAAAAAAAAATCTGAGTGTAATTAAATTTGTGTGTCAAAACTCATCAGATTTTTTTAGCACTTCTTTTTTAGGGCTCAACACAGCTATTTTTATTTCATCTGATGAATTAAATCTTCTACTTCCTTTTTATTACTGAATCTCTGCTAATCTCTGTTTGAAGTATATACAAGAATATGATATCTATTCATTGTATTTTCTTTTTCTGGCAACAAAAATTTGCCATTCCATAGCTGAATATTAGAAGCACTACATGTATCCATGATCTTTGCATTTATTCTTTTTCTGTAGAGTTGTTGTTTTAGAAAGTCAAAGAACTTGAAATGTGTTATATTCTCAAATTAGAAATGAAGAATATAGATGGCCTTTGAAGAGGGAGTTATGAAGGTTTCTGAAAAGGCAAAATAGGTTTTTTGTTGCCAGATTTAAAAAGATATTTCAGATTATGTCCTGTTCAATGTAATTACTAAAATCAGACCAATATATTTCATGTAATAGTTTATCTATTAGTAAGATGAAGTAATAACCACACCAATTCTTCCAACAAATTACAGATAAAGGTGACATTTTTTAATTTGCATTTTTGCTCACATTTTGATGAGTGCACATTTGGTCAGAAATAATAATTCTTATGATTGATTCTGTGACAGTTATTACCATTTGAGAAATTGAAAATATTGATTTTTTTAAAAACCAGAGCTAGTATTATTACACTTTTCAGAGTTATAAGCTTTTCTTGAGGTTCTGTGTAGCTGATATAACTTCTCCTGTTGTCCTTCCTTGTGTGCTGGTTCTGTCAATAGACTCTGGTTTTGTGGATTGCGGGCTGTCAGTTTGTCAGGAGGAAAGGCACATGTCACGTCAGGATGTGTTAGCAAGGGTTTTGTGTGTAAGAAACAGGAGGTAATTAATCTGTTCTGTTTGGAGCCAATGAGGCAGAAACATTGCTCAGATTTGGACATCATGCTCATGGTGTCTGACGTGGTGATGTCAAACCTGCTGACAAATTTCAGAGGAGAGCAAAATGGGAATGATGACTTGTGACCAACACTAGGCGAAGCAAGTTTCTTTAGTCAGAAGGCTGGAGAAGGCAGGACGCTGGGGCTCCATGCAGATCCACATCCAGCAGAGAGGTGGAGAGCAGCTGCTGCTAACAAAACCAAAATACCAAACCCTGAGAGTGCCTAAAGCAGCTGCTGGGCAGGGAGCAGGGACCTTCCTGCCCATGCCTCCTGTAAGGGAAGAACATTACCCAGTTCTACAGCTCTCTGCAGCCCCTGCACTTGTAAACCAAAGCTGCAAGGAACAAAACTTACCCTGGGAGGAGTCGGTGTGGAACTGCTGGCTCTGTGCTGGAAAATGGAGCAGTGACAATTTATCACTCAGTGACAATAGTAGCAGCCAACAAACATTTATGATGGGGCAGATAGTTCTGGATTATGCCACTGCATTTATCAGTGGATGCAATGTCATCTGAGGGAGTTTCTCCTCAGTGGTTTAAAAATGTGTTTCCAAAAATTTCATAAGACTATTTTGAATAATTACATGCACAAAATTTTGTTAAATCAGCTGTGGGACTGTGTGTAGTATTTGTGAAGTCAGGGTCACTATGGATGCAGGCAGATACCTTAGGTTGCATATTTTTTGAAAAAAGAGCATGAAAACACTACAGCAGGCTAACTACAGAGGTTATAGAATCTCCTTTGTTGCTTGTTAAGAGCATGTTTGATAAATATCTGTCATAGATAACATCAATATTCTTCTGTCTTTAATGGCAAGTATGCATAATAGTCTTCTGCCATCTGTTCCAAACCTCTCTTTCACTGATGCTATGAAAAATACAGAAACCTCTCCCTTTCTTTGTCAGACTATTGGGGGTGTGTGTGTGTGTGTGTTTCATCTTTTTACAGTACCATCTCTGAAGTCACTTGATTATTTTGTTATCTTGTATGATTTCTTCTCTGCTCGTGTCTATATATTGTGTCTCAAAAAAATAAATGCAATAAATAGTTAAAAGGGAAAAGTACTAAGCAGTATAAAGAGATAAAAAGAAGATTGGAATCAGGAGAAATAATTGTATAATTACAATGTTGTGTGTGCAGAATCCAAAGGGAATGCTGTTATAGAATGGAATGCTGCAGGAAGAAGGAGGTGTAATATAGAGGAAAAAGGTGACTAAAACAGGGTAACAGAGCAGGTAAGGGGAAGTTCAGAAAGCTTGTGGGAGTTGCAAGAAGGATGAAAACAGACAAGAGAATGAAGAGAGAACAGCTGACAAATGGAAAGAGAAGCTGAAAGGGGCCTTGAGTGGAGCAGATGGTGGGTGGGGTGGTCAAAGCAAGAAAGTGAAATATCTGAAAAACTAGTTCAGAGGAGGTAGTAGAAATGGAAAACAGCAATATCCAGGGAGACCAGAGTGTAACGACTGGAGCTGGGAGAATGGCAGAAAAGTGCTGAAGGAAATTGAGTAGGAATCAATTGATGGGAGACAACAAAGAACTAATGTTTGAGAAGAGCAGACAACATAATTTCAAAGAAGAGCTTTACAAAGTGTTTTCAGATCTTTCAGGCAAGTCCTATTTTGGAGCTGCTGTTGCCACCAGCTCTCTAGCTTCCTTTTCCAGGTGCAGATTATTTTTTTTTCAGTATTAGTAGAGCTTCTGCAACTATTTTCAAAACCTGGTTTGATCTCCTGTTTGAGATCTAGTCTTCATAAATTTTACAGATATCATCCATTGTAAACACAAAGGAGAAAGCTTGTTTACCTTGAATTTCTTGGGACAAGGAATTCTGAAATGGCAGCAGTTCTGTATGATTCTGTCTGGTTTACTGTATCCTTTTGTAACTTGCATCATAGAAATTTCACATTTCATTTCTCTAAATGGATTAATTACATTTTAATGCCATTTACATTTTCAGCTTCAGTAGGTTTTCTTTCATTGCTTTCCTGCTGCTTAAGCAATTGGGTTCAGTGACTGGAGAACCTTCTTCCCACCAGCTCTTTGCAGCAAGGACAGTACTGAACACTTAGTGACCAACAAAGTATTGCTGTGCCACTGGGAATCACATCACAGGAAGTCAAACACGGTTGTGATTCACACAGCTTTATTTCATATGGCAATTGAAGAGGGAGATGTTTGATTTTTTTAATTGCTCTTGGAAATCCCGTGACTTGAATTTAATCTGCACTCAGTCTGTTGGTTAGTTTTCAAGGTTTTGGGGCTGTACTTTCATTTTAAACTTCTGTTGTTGGGGTAATACTGTTATTGCTGAAAAAGGAGGAGACATTCACATCACTGATATTCTGCCCATTAAAAAACAGAAGTAAATGAGTAGTTTATTAGGGATTGAATTATTATTTCTTATTTGTGTAAAACGTAGTGTGCTAATCTCACCATATCCTTAGAAGAGAGTTTGAAAAGGGACTAGAAAAGGTGAAAAATTCCTCTAAATGTAGCTGGGGAAAAAAAAAAAAAAGAAAATATGCCCCAAACTAACTAAGGTGTCCTTGTGTGTGCCAGTCAGGTTGTTGATATTTGGGATGGTATTTTGCTGTTGCTGTCTATGTCGTGGATTTCCCAATTCTTTCCTTTTTAAATGAAGTTTTTCAGTTTTATGCAGTGATATTGAATCACATAGTGGAGAAAAAGTGTCAGCAGCTGTTTGAAATTGTTCAGAGATATGAATATCCCTGTGTGTCTTCACCCTCAAGTAATGTAATTTACTGCAGAGATACACAAATTCTTCTCAGTGTAATTCACTTTTCCATGGAAAGGGACACTGTCTGAAACAAGTAAACAGTTAGGTATAGAATTTAATATTCTACAGTGATTTTGTTTGACTTTAATTATTTGTTAGTAGTTTTTCATTGTGTTTATTGTTGCACCAATACTTGGAATAAATCAGTAGTAGTAAAAAAACAATTCTTAAAAAATATGCTACAGGTAAGATCAGATAAAGCAGTGTTTGTCATCA
>WAAG01063035.1:0-17558 GCA_013390105.1 Tichodroma muraria | reverse complement strand
GAAGACAGTTTAAATTTGGAAAGGTTTAGATAATTATTATTTTTTTCAAATTATAAAGAGCTCTTCATTATCCGTATTAAGAGAGAGACTTATCTTTAAGTTCATGTCACTTGGTAAAAGGTTACTGGCTCCAAACATGTCAATAACAGTTCACTCTTTACAAGGTAGTACAGGTCCAGTATTCTTAAAAATGTGAGAGGAAGATGGCCCAGAACTGAATTGTGAAGACTTTTCAGTCTAAGACCAAAAGAGTAAATTACAGGATATATGCCTTTCTACCTTTTTAAAGAAATCTGCCTCTCTTTCTTTGAATTTATTTTAATTTATTTTCTTTGTGGACAACTGGTGAATTTACTCATCCCTTCTATTCCAGTTGCTCCTTTCTTCCTCAACTGTTCCTGAAAAACAAATTGACAAAAGGAATCAAAAGAAGTTTCCAAATTAGATTCTTCTACACTTGGAGGCAAGCAGCAACCGTGTAGTCCATTATGATTACCATTTTTGTTTGTAGATTTAACTCTCAACCCAAACTTCTGCTTGGATTAAGCTGTCTTCCCGTTCCATCCACAGGGAAGTAATTTAGCAGCAGAAAAACCTGACATAAAGAAAATTAAAAAGGTTTTCAGAAGGTTTGAAGCTGCTGTGCTTTTGATTAAATTTCCTTTATATTTTCACAGTTTTTGGAAATTTTGAGGTTTGATACTTAGGAAAACAAGGTTTTGAAGTAAACTCCAGAGTTAAAAAAACATCCCAGATACAGTCAGATATTCTCAGGAATGTCCAATAAATGATAGATACTAATTACAGTTTCTGTTATAAACCTGAGGATTAAAGAATGGACTATCAGTAGCCCGAGGTTTGGTTAGTGTGAGGTTGGTTGACCCTGTCTGCTAAGCATGGCAGTATGTACAGAAGTTATCACTGCTCTGTGAACTATTAGAACTTGCTTAATGACATCAATCAATCACATTAGTGCTTAAATGCCCTTGAATGACATCTTTCAACTTGCAGAAACTTTGTGTTACGGATTTTGCTGGAGTAGGAAATGTTTTTATGATATTTTTTCTTTTGCTACCCTTTTAACCTTCTCAAGCAATTTAGAGTACATATCTTGTGATAACTCAATTTCCCGTCTTAATTGCACATCGTTACTTCCTGAGATGGGGTGAGCATGCTGAAAATACCAGTTTTCCACTTCAGTATCCTGTCTGGAGAGGAATGAGGCTTGCAGGGGTGAGCCTTGAAAGAGCTCTAAACAAACAAGAGAGTCACAGGACAAGCACAGTAAAATGTAGTCCTAGTTTTTCAACTTCCCTTTCCAGAAGGAGTTGCTTAGGGGTGTCTTGTGAAATATTTTTGAGTTCTAGAAAGGTGTTAGTTTGACAGTCCATCAATATGAGAGCCCTTTTGTGTGCACTGAGAGTGCTTGCTTTATGCCTGCCCTCTGGCAATCACTTTAAAACTAGAAGGAAGTATCCAATGGATGATAATTTTACTGACACACAGGTAAAGATCAATACTGATGAACTATCAAGTTCAAGTGAATTTTTCAGAAGTCCTCAAGTATCAGTGACACACCTGTCATGGATGCAGTCAAGCTGAACAGAGGTTTTAGTGGTGAAATGGCTGAATATCATGGACTCAGTTGCTCTCTCTCCCCACTTAGTGCTGATTTTGTCTTCTTGCTGAAAGTGGTCATAATAGGTCAAATTCCCCACTTTGAATTTGATGGTTATTTGAAACATTTTATCATATTCTTAATAAGGAAAGTCCCAAGATTACTCACTAATCCTTCTTTTATTTCCTGCTTTTGCTTCCTTTCTAAGTGAAGGCAGTGTTCTCACTTCTGGTTTTTTTGTGCAGTTTTTTCAGCGCTGGTTTTCTTTGTTGCCCATTTTGTCTGTTGTAGTCAGCTTTTGCCCTTAGTGCCCTATGGGGCTCTGTACTTGAAGTGCTTCACTATTGTAGGAACCTTTTTCTTTGGTTTGGTTTCTGCTTTTTTTATCCACCTTCCTTTCTTTCGACGTGCACTCTATAGTCAAACTTTGGTTCATGATGTTGGCCTTTGAGCATGTTGCCTCAGTAGAAAAATTACCAAAAGGCAGAAAATGGAGGTGATTATTTGGAAAAAAAAATATTCAGAAGGATAGGAGTTAGGCTTCCTCAAGCCCTCTCCTGGTGTCTGTTCACTAGGAAAATGTGGTCTACAGGATTGTTTGTACATACTACACTAAACTGTGTGGTTTGTCCCGTATTTTATGCTGAATGAAGAGCCAATGTCTACTAAAAGGCTCTTGGAAATCCCATTGTAAAGAGAAAATGTGTATTCTCTGAGCAAATAGGAATAATCATGTCACCCCTGAGCTATCTGAACATTTTTACTGTTCTAAGAGATATTCATGGAGGCTGTACAGACAAGGGGGGTAAATAGATAAATCTAAGTAGTTCAAGTCTGTGATCAGGTGATTGCAGTGCTTGGATAATATTCTTTGCCAAAGAAAATCAATTTTTATTGATATTTACACATGATCTCAGCACAGAACCTTTTGCCATCATTTCAGGTGCCTGCTGTGAACTGATGGCACACTAAAACAAAATGTATTTAAAAACAGATGTATGTGAGAAAAGCCCAGAGTAAACATTTAGTAAAATGAAATGATTTTCTATTTGAGCTTGGAGTTTTAGTAGCTGAATGTGTGAGTTTGTCTGTAAGGGTTGTAGCAGCCACCAGGTGCCCAGCCCAGAGCCTCAACATTTCAGGATGAACTTACACTGACCAAGTCTGGGCTCTGATGGCCTCAGAGGATGAGCTGCTTGCTATGGGCTTCAGTCCTTTGAGGCAAAAGTGAAATTTGGGTGAGACTCTCCTACCCTTAAGTGTAAGCATCTACATTTAATCTCAGCATCTTCATTCCCTTCATAAATCATGGACAGACCTCCTTTCATCTCTTCTGAAAGCTGACATCTAGAACAGCTGGGGTGAGTACCAGGCTCCTGTTCCTGGACTTCAAAAGGAATCAAGATGACCAGCTTGCTTGAAGGTGTCCAAGTATGCGGGATAATCCTGTGCCAAGAGTCTAAAATAAAAAGGAGTCTAAAATAAAAAGGGGTTCAAGAAATTGAAATTAATTAACTTAAAAGTTAGTGGTTCAGTATCTGGGGATTCAGGTCCATTTCTAAGCAGAATTTATCATGGCACTATGTGCAACTGTGTGGTTTTTGGAGAGCTGAAGGGAAGGGTACCCAAGTGTGTGCTAATAGAACTCAGGAGTGCCTTCAGTCCCCTTGTCTATATTTGTTTGTTCTATGTCCACAGGGTAAAAAATTAAGTAAACTGGGTAGGAAGTGCTGGCTTCCAGATCTTCTGGTTACCTCTAAGGAGATGGTGTTCAGTTTGGAATGTTTTAGAAGGGAGCAAAATGCATGGTACATCTGCCTTTGGTTCATGTTCTAAAACACCTTCCAAGTAAAGTTTATTTCAGGTGATAAAGATGTAGCTTAGAGTATTGTTTGCTTTGAAATCATTTCTGCAATAACTTATCCCAGCAGTTATTGTAAAGAAGCAAAAACTCCCCATAAATGTGGCGCAAACAACAGGATAGAATATTTTCATTTTAGATAGTTCAGGTTATTTATTTCCCCCCACATGAAACACACAGTGTTACTAAATAACTCTACATTAAGTCAATTGGTAAAATTCCCACTGAATCAAAGTTCACAGTGTTCAAATGATTCCAGACAAGCAGGGAGGGCACACTGGCTGTGCAGTCTGATCTCGAATTGCTTCACCTTATGGCTTGATAATGAGATATTGATTTTCACAGAGCAGGTTATGTTCAAGAAAAAATGAGAGACTCCGTTGCAATTATGGAAGTCATTTACAATTGAAAGTGGAGAGAGGTTTTCTTTCTGGATAGCAGATGATATATTTTAGCCAAGTCTTTCTCACAGTTGTCAGGATTTGATACCAAGAAAAATAAAACTGAAAACAAAAAGACACTATCAAATAAATATGCTCCTATTTTCTTAAGTGGTACTTAAAAGATGTCTTCCAACTATTTTGCAGGAAAGATAAACGGAGTCTGTTAAATACTTAATGTCTCACAGTTCCAGCCATAAGTCACAGAGACTTTGCACAAAATCCTAGCAACGCTCCCTGGTTTCAGCAGCTCTGAGCAATCTTTTCAGCTGACCTACAATGGCAGAAACAGCAGAAAACATAACCTTCAAGATGCTCTTTTCTTATTACAAGCATAACATTATTCATTCCTAAACTCAGTTGTCTACTCTCACTAAAATCAAGCTCTCTCTCCTTAGGCATGGACCTCTGACAGCCTTTCTTGGGATTTGATGAATGAGGGCAGGGAGCCTGCAGGAGAGCTGTGAGGCTCCAGGCTGAGGGAATGTGGGATCCTGCTGTACTGGGGCTGCCAGGGGTGGAATTACTTCTCTCCACATTAGCTGGTGTCAAGCCATTGCTTTACATTTGTGATGCAAACAGTGTCAGCAACACGCCAAGGTTTTAGCATTGCTGAACAGTGGTTCCACAGTGGTGCATCTCTGTACTCCCCAGGGAATTATGGAATGGCCTGGGTTGGAACAGACCTTAAAACCCATCCAGTTCCATCCCCCTGCCTTGGGCAGGGACACCTTCACTATCCCAATTTGCTCAAAGCCCCATCCATCCTGGTCTTGAATATTCCCAGGGATGGGGCATCCACAGCCTGTGCCAGTTGAGGTGCCTTACCACCCTCAGAGTCAAGAATTTCTTCCTAACATCCAATCTAAACCTGTCTTCTCTCAAAAGCTGTTACCTTTGTCCTATCATTATAAACTCTTGTCAAAAGTCCCTCTCCAGCTTTCTTGGAGTCCCCCCTTGAAATGTGGTGGCTTCCCCTCTGTGCCATGGAGAACACAGCATTAGGAGATCTATTTTTGTCTTCCCCCTTTTGCCTCTCACCCGACCCTTCCCTCCCAGCTGCAGCCGCTCCTTGCTGGAGCTGTGCTTTCCTGATTTCTGGAGGGATCCTGGCAGAGGGCACCCAGAGGCTGCACCTGGGCAGGCACTGCCACAAGAGGTTCTTTGATCATGTGCTGCTCCTTGAGAACTTGCATCAGTTTCTGCCTGGGATTTAAAGTTAACACCTTAAGACACTTAATTTGTAAAATTTAGGGTTTTTAGTAAGAGATTGATTAGCAGCCTAATCTGAAGGCTTCCTGTGGGATATTATCCTCTACAGACCTATTTGAAGTAATTTTACTATAAGATTTTTTAATATCTAGGAAGATTACTTGCTCAGGAAAAGTGCTTGTGTGAATAACAGAGATGATGTCTTCAGTGCTTTCTGGGTCCTTCAGGACCTCCTTTTAATGTTTTTCTCAGAAGATATTATCCTTCTTTTTCCCGTTCCCTTGGGAATACTTGTCAGAGGGCAAGAATGCTATTTAGAAATGTTCAGGTGCTCTTTACAGTGGAATGACTGTATAAAGTAGGGAAGTATTAGAGAATATTTTGTTGTTTTACATATAGAAAACTTTTTACCTCTGGAGTGGTAAAAAGCTATGTCTCTGTTTCTATTAGTAAGAGCCCTGCTATGTCCCTTCTGGTTTTATTCTGTTTAGAGCATGCTCTTCTGTTTGAATGCTTGTAAGTTGCCCTAAAACTTCCAGTATCTGCAGACCAATAAAAAGAATTAAAATATGACTCTGAAAACATTGTATAGAAAGAAAGTAATGAAATTAGGATGGAAAATGCCATTATAAATAATGTATTTTAATAAATAACTGTACACTGTAGAATTTCAATTACAGAAACAAACATGCTTTACACAAGTAATTACTAAAGAAATTGCTGTAGGAACACATCCATTCATTGAATCACAGGACATAAATTCTTCCTCTGATTGCATCTTCCGTTGTGAGGGGAGCAATCACGGGAAACACCAAGGCTTAATAACACCCTCTCTTTAGGAATTAGAACTTACTGATGGATGGGAATGTGGAAAGGCTAATGAAAGGTTGCTGCTTCCTGTGCACAAAGGGAGTGAATGGAACCAGCCAGACACAAAGGCAGGGCTTTGATCGCTGGCAGGCAGTTCAGCAGCTTGTCTCGGCCATGCCTTTCCGCAGGTGTTGGGGCTCAGGGGATCTGTAGGACATTTGAGTGTGTTGTGTGTTCATCCATGCAGCTTCCTGGGGTGCATTTCATGTCATTCCATGGGGTGCATTGCATTTCACCCCCACAGAGGGTTTACACCCTGTGAGCAGAGAGCAGAACACCGCAGGGGTGTGACAGGGAATGTTGTTTGTTGGGGTGTCTTTTACATCAGTTGGGCTGAGAATTTGGTGGCTTTAGAGTCCATTTTGGAGGAGGGGGAATGTCAGAGGTGTTTGTCGTAGTTCAAACAGGCAATGGGTGTTTCAGTACGTTGAGTATCTGTAGCATAACCTCTCCATCTCCTGGAGTCCATCCCTGGAGCTGTCGGTGGGGTTGGGATAATCCAGCTGGATCTTCCCCACCTGTGGTGGGGCCTTTGAAGCAGAGACTGGTGCCACTCCAGGATAGGAAGACACACTGGACTATTCACAGAGGTGACTATAACACAGCCCAAAGCATTTTCATATTTCAGGGTTCATTGTCCAGCTGGCCTGAGGAGAAAAGGTCTCTGGCAGTGGTTTTCAAAAGGAGGAAGAAAATGGGAAGTGTCTAGAACAGAGCTGTGACAGAAGTTTCCAGCAGAGATCTGCTTTTCTGATTTATGTATGCTGGAAATAAGAAAAGCTGGGGGAGACAAAGTAATTAAGGAATTTAATGTTATGACTGAAAATTAACAGATTAAATGGGAAAAGCATGCAGTTTATGCAACATGATGTTCTATGTGCAAAATTAGCAAAAAGGAAATACAAGTATAGCCTTATCCTTTTAGTGTTTCCTTAGGTGACACGTGGACTCAATCGTGTTTCAGTTTGTTCATGCTTGAGAATTGTCTGTTGATTATGAAGTGTTTGTTTACATCTTAGATGATAAACAATCAACCAACAATGATTCCGTGTTCTCAAGTCAGTATTTTGCAGGGTATTTTCTTTTAACCTAGGTAAATGACCTTTCCTTTTGTTGTGCAACTGGACACCTTTCTCTCCCTCGATGTTTGTATGGATTGAGTTTAGAAGTATTGATGTGTTTTTAACTTCTGTCAAAGAAAGGTAATTTGTTCTTTTTTTTCCCCCTAGATTTTCTATTAAAGCCATCTTTTTTTTTCTCCCCTCCACTGGTAACATTTCTTTAATGCTTCCTTAGTCTGTTCTTATTGTGCTGTGAGTTCAAGAATGTTCCTGTAGAAAATGGTTATTTTTTCATCCTAATGTCACCAGTGAGTCAGTCCAGCACACTTTCTTATCCACACAGGATTACTTGAGATTTCTTTTTTATTTAGTAAAAAAAATCTGAGTTCTCTTTGAATTTTCTGTGCAAAGACAATCCATAAAAATCTTCAGCAGACACTGTACAAAGAAAAATGTATCTGTGGAGATACAGATTCTTCCTGTTGCTCGTATTGCTGTAGGATTTTGATCAACTACTTACAGAGGAAATGAGAAGTACTTTTGTTTTCCTCTGGAAAATGACTTATACATTTATCAGATTCTCTTCCTGAAATAATATGTACGGTGGAAGCACAAATATTTTCAATAGGATATTCAGTCTATTACTTTAGAACAACAGATAGAGGAATAAAAGTTGTTCTATTGTAGTGTGACTCTTTCTGAAGCAATTTCAGACCTTACAAAAAATTTGAACGTGGGAATTGCACAAATATTTCTGCTTTCTAAATCACATTTGCAAAAGTATTTGCTTGATGCTACTACTTTCCATAAAAATATATTGAGATACTAGTGTAAAAATCCATTCATAGTGGGAACCACAAGATGTTTAAACATCTTAAAGAGCAAAAAAACCTGTTCTGGGATTAGTCTGTACAGGTTGCCTAAAGTTCTGGGCTGGATCACAATTTTAAGGAAGGGTGCTGTTATAGCTATAGCTGTTATATAACTGTAATGTCTGTTATTACAACCTCTGTGTTTTATGCTGTGAACAAATTGTCTCTGAGACCCACTCAGGTATGGAACACAGCACAAAGTTGGCAAACACTTCACCAGCTTGGCATTGCTTCCATAGGTGAGAAAACCAGTTGTTAATTCTGGGAGTACTCTGACACCAAGAAGTTAATGCACTGCAGGTTACACTATAAATTTCCATCACTGTGATTGTTTTGCACTAGGTGTCTGGATGGACACGCACAGATTTGCATGGGGAGCTGATGGGAAGTAGATTGGGTGTGGGATCACAACGCAGCATTTTAAAGCAGCTCACGTAGCAGTAAAGCAAGGTTGTCGTCAGGTTGCCTGTCCTGCTTTCAGTTGCTCCGGAGGGGCTACCAAATGCAGGTGCTGCAAATTTCGAGCTCCACAGCTCTGTGTGAGATGGTTTAAGCTGCTGTGCAGCCCCATTTGCGGGTGTGCATGGCAGGAGCCCTCCAGCTGAGGGGATGGCAGTGCCTGTGCCTGTGGCCAGGGACTGTTTCTGTCAGCATAGCAGGACCTGACCTTTCAAGGTCTTGAACACTTAAGAGAGTGAGCTCTATTTCTAAACCAATAAATTCAAAATTCCACACAAAGCTGAGTCCTCAGTCTGTTAGAATAAGCAGACCACAATTTTTAACGTAAAATAGTTTTCCTTACAGACATAATTTTTATGAAATTCTACGTATTTTAAAATTGTCAGCAATTGGTTTAGAAAATATTGAGGAATCATATACAAATACATGACTGCTGCACTTCCATAATAAAATGGAAGGGATTTTTGATCTGGTTTTTGTATTGAACTGAATTTTATAACAAGCAAACCCCAAACTCCAGGCTTTATATGAAAAGATTTCAGATGTCATGACCAGTATGGCATGTTTCTAGGGAACAGAAGAACACAGAAGAAATTCCCCTATGTCTGTTTTGACCAGAAACTTGGTTTTCCAGTATCACTCTTTCTTTGTCAAACTCATCATTTACATTGTGTGCAGAAAGACTTGTAAGTTCTGCCGGTTTCGAACAAATGGGAATTATTTGTAACTCCAGACCTGACAAGTCTTTGGGAATACTCTGCAGTCATTATGCTTATTGAAGTTGCTATTAATGGGATGAAAGAGATATTAATTGGATAAAGTCAAACGTACTTAGCATAAAATTGGAGTGTTTGGTAGTGCACTGTAGCGGATTGAGTTGGATTAGTCCCCAGGCATTCTCCAGCTGGAATACAGCAGGTCACTGTTGGCACTCATGTGTGGTCAGCTCCTGGGGCTCAGACTCCTCTGCTGAACTTCCTGATCTCTTAAGATGCAAAAGAGAAAACTTCATTTTTGCCAGCTGAGAGGTGCCATTGGTTCATTTTTATTTATTCCTGAAAAAACGAGCAGAGATGACTGATTTAAAACAGACTGGTAGAGAGTAGATAAAGTAAAGGGAAATGGTTTTTCGTGTTTCTTTTTTCTTGTCTAATCCTCTCCAGCATCCTCTGGAATATGGATGAAATCTCCATGAAATCAATTAAATCAGTTACAGTGTTATGTAGATGTAGCTTTAAAAATGCTATTTTATAATCATAGATAGAAATGGGCAATTTCAAGGCCATTTTTCTTCGCTTTGAATAGCTTAAACTCAGGGGTAAATCTTGACAGAGTTTCTAATTTGCAGATGTGTGTGGTCATTAGAGATCTGAGGGTGCTTCTTGCCCTGCCCGCTGCTGCCCTGCCCAGTTCAGTTCCCATTGAGCTGCCGTGGCACATTGGTTCTAGCAGGCACATTAAAGCCTGTCCTACTAAAACCAGCCAGGGCTGGTTTTCATGCTGTTGGTGATGCCTTTCAGTTCTAAGAAAAAAACTAAAGATAAAAACAGAATATTAAAAAAAATTATCTTTGTAAATGGCGCTTTTCTAATAACAGAAAAACAAAATGAAAAATAATAATGGCAAAGCTCACATTTGCTCACAGGCCTCTTTACTCCTCCCTATTAAAGCTTTGTCTTTTGGGAGCAGGATTTCCTTGTCTTGTTTTGAACTTTCCATGTCTGATTACTTCAATTTCAAATTGGCATTGACTACTACACTGACCTGAGCAATTTATGGGGCAAAACTAATTCTAAATCTGAATCTCTATCGTAAAGGTTGAACTGGTTTGAAATCAAAGGTGGTACCAATTGCTCTGTTTAAGTGCAGCACAGACATCACCAGTAATTGGCTCACTCCACAGGTCGAGTTCAAAAGCTGTACCACAAACTGAGCACCTTCCTAGGATTTCTGCCTGGAGGTGGCACCCCAGGGTGGTCAGGGTTTGTCCGCAGCACTCGCCTGGGAGCTGCTGGGGTGATGCAGTGTGAGGGAGGAGAGCAGAAGCGCTTGGAGCGTATGAAATTCTCATTGAAAATTCAGTCGTTTGGCATCCAATTCAGTTGATCTCATGTCAGGCATCCTCTTGAATTTTTTTTTAATTTATTTTTTTGGTTTTTAGGAAAAAGCATTGAATAATTTCTGATTTTTTCCTCTATGAGTGAAATTTCAATGTCAAAATGACAAAGGTTGCAGAGCACTCAAGGGCCTGGGAGGCAAACAGACATTTCAGTACCAGTGGGATGCAGCAGGCAGCAGAGCTCTGTCCCTCAGTGTCTATTCCAGTTCCCCTGGCTGGGGAACCATTCATTCCAGCAGGACCTGCGAGTTTGCAGAGGTGCAGATGTGTTGGGATGCCCACTACTCCTGAGGCAGGTGAAGATTGCTCTCCCTAGGGTGCATCCATGGAGCTGTCAGGGGATGGATGTGGCCTGGATGTGGCCTGGATGCGTCACTGACTCCACTGTAGCAGTGATACAGTGAAAATCCCAGTCACTTAAGTCAGCAGGAATATACACAGAAATATATCTGTAAAACCTTGCTGAAGAGGGAAGTGTCAAGCAGTTCAGTTCATGTTCTGGAAATAGAGTGACTGGGAAAAAGAAAGGGAACTGGAAGAAAACCATATATCCTTGGAGAGCTTTTTGTAAGAAGGCAGAATCCAGGAAAATGAGCTGGAAGAGGGACAAGCTATGTTTTTACAGGCCTGTAAACTTTGGATGGCACCTCTGGGTTAATCTTGGGTAGGTTTTTGCTTTCCATTTTGTCTCTGTATTCCAAAAGCCCGTTGTGTTTGTCTATTCTGCAGCTTAGGTATCTTTTCCTGACTGCTTCATGTCTCTGCTTCTGTCCCACAAGATACTGAACATCTGTAGGATCCTGACGATATTACATTTTGACTGATTTGAAAATGAATTGAGAATTAAAGATCTCATTCCCCCATCTTTTACCAAGTGCTGCTTGAGATGCCAGTGTGGGTTTTTTGCCACCCAAGTGATCATTAAATAGTGAGTTTCTCTTATTCTGAAACCCAGGTGATTGTGTATGATTTACTCACTTATGTTTTTAAAAGTGCTTCAGTCTTTTTGTTTACAGGCCTTTGAAAAAGCTTTGAAACACACTGTGATGTCTTTATCAGATTCTTTTCTAATTAATCAAGAGTAGCAGAAGAAATAAACAAATGAAAAAAGAAAATTATCTAAGTGAAAGTCTTCAAATAAAGAACTTGAAGAGTAACATGAGAACAAAGTTTGGATAATATTAATAGATACACTTTTAAAGTTATTTTTTAAGTACATCTTTTCTGTTGATTCTCAAAGGGAAAAAAAATGTTTGACTATGCTGTTTTTGTTCTGCCAGAATGTTAATACTGCCATTCTGGAATAGGTATATGGTATCTTACAGACCCATGGGTTTCTGTTTAAGAATATTGAACTCTAAACACAGCTGAGCAAAACCAGCTATCCTCATTCTTAGCTTTCCTTATGCACTTGCAGATATTCTTTTCCTTTTCAGAAAATCAATTCTGTAAGCATTTCTGGATACTTCCCCTGGCAGGTGTGAGTGGCACACAGAGAAGTAAGGGTTAAACCAACCCCAGAGCTCACTGATGAGCCCAAGTGGGCCCGAAGGAAGGCCGTGATTTGACAATTCTAAAAGAATCTCATTGGTGCCTTTTTTCTTTTTCTCTAAAATGGAAGTGAGATGATAATGATGGCTGATTTCTAGTCTCCTGATGCTGATGGAGGATATGAGTTAAATTGGGTCTAGTAATAAAATGAACCCCTAGAAGAAAATTATAATCAGATTCC
Organism: Tichodroma muraria; assembly: GCA_013390105.1. Taxonomy (NCBI): domain Eukaryota; kingdom Metazoa; phylum Chordata; class Aves; order Passeriformes; family Sittidae; genus Tichodroma; species Tichodroma muraria. Next base: position 5,314 of record WAAG01063035.1, on the reverse strand, counting down.
TAAGTGGTTATAATTGCTGAGGATTGGAGTAAAAGCTGTTCAAATAGCATCCAGCTGTAGGCCCTGTGGACTCCTTAACCAAATCCAACGTGGGTTATTCCTGATTTTCTCACTTTTTTCCTTCTGCCTACGTCTGTAGTTTTTTTTCAGAATGAATGTGCCCTAGCCATCTTATTATGTTTATTTGATTAAAATATTTGTGAATTAAGAATACTCCATCTTTAAATACACCTACATGTAAAGTGAAAGCTGTCAGTGATACAGAATTGAGTGCTGGAAGTAGAAAGACGAAAATCCATTGTCAAAGGTGACAGAGCCTAGCAGGGCCTTATCAAGCTACCTGGCTCTGGGGCCACTGCAGAGCCCTGTGTCCCTGTGAGGGAGGAGTGGCAGCCAGGGTTGGGATGTGCTGATGTGCTGCAAGCTGGGATGAGATCAGTGGGGGACTCCAGGGCTGCACCCTGCAACAGAAGTATCCATCAAATCTAGATGTTTTCTACTTGGCTGTTTCAGTTAAGCACTAAAGGAAGGAGAGAGCTGTGGAGATCAGGTGATGGAACCACTGCTGATACATCAAATTAGTGAAAACCTAAAGCCGTTGTAGAAATTAGGAGGATTAAACACATTTTTGCTGTTTTTCATGGCGATTAACGGTGGAAAAGCAAAGGAATTACTAAATGAATTCTTTGTCATCCACGAGGCCGTTCCCTGTGCTAAACCCCAACTTGTGGTATTGAGAGCAGGAAGGGCTGTGGGGAAGGAAAGTGCCAAAGCATCCCAGGGTCCAATGGATTGCCATGGCCAAACCACGTGAGTGGAGAGTATCAGCTGCTCCAGCAGTGACCTGGGGATGCTGAGTGGAAATGTTGCTGTTTCATTTAGGGAATTCAGTACTGGAGGTGATATTCGTTGATCAAAATGAACAATCTAGTTGAAATCAAACCCACTAACATTTGAAAATAAATGCAATTAGATGTGTTCTGAAGCATCATTTGGCAAGGTTTTCCTCCAGGAAGATGAATGTTTCTAGTAGGGAATGCTTACTTCTCACAAACTTAAAATTTCAGTTCCAGTGTATAGAAGATTTATTGGATGAGATTATGATCAGAAGATATAAAGTAGAGCTCAAGGACCAGAGATAAATAGGAGAGAGGATACTATTTGCCAGAAAAGTGAATGGTCTTAAGAGGAATGCACACTATAAAGGGAAGGTCAAAATTAACAAGCTTAACACAGAGATAGGAAATAATCTGTATTTATTCTGAGAACTAAATTTATTCCTTTTTGCACTGTATTGGATGATTTGACAAATTGGATGATTTACCAAATAAATCATTTGGTAACAACATCTCTTATGAAAGAACCATAACTTGTTTCAGAAGTAATAGCTTTTATTATTATCATTGATTCAGGAAATTGGAATAAATATCTTTGCGTATTAGAATTTTATGTAGATAACTTTGAAGAATGCTGAAAGCTCCTTACTATTTCATGCCCAAAATGAAGTAGTTCTGTCTCCTCAGAAAAATAAAGAAATTAATCTGTGAGGGCTGACAAACAGGCAGTAACTGGTGCATTATTTTCAGTGCAAGGGAGAAAGTCAGCTGAGGCTTTGAGTGTGAATGGGTAAAGCTCTCATATATCACAAACAGCAATGGCTGCACTCATGGGCAGAGGGGCAGAAGGCTCAGGACAGCAATAGCTGGCAAGTATTTGGTGTAAAAGAGCACAAGACCAGCTAATATTACTGTGGTAGCCACCTTTGCTCGGCCATAGGCACAGAAAAAGCAGTGCTCATCTATCCGGTGCCTTGGGCCTCGTTTTAATTTTTTTCTTTAAATAAGTCCTTTCAAAGAGGCTCTCCCAGGTGTCAGTTGTGTAAAGAAGTTGTATATTCTTCTGTGAAATCTGGTTTATTGCTTTTCTTATTCATGTTTTCCATTTACTTGTAGTTAAAAAGGGACATAACCAGAGGAAATGGCCTCGTGTTGCGCTAGGGGAGATTTAGGTTGGATATGAGGGGAAATTTCTTCACTGAAAGTGTTTTCACACATTGGAACAGGCTGCCCAGGTGGAGGGTCTTCCCTGGAAGAAGACTTCCCCAGGAGGAGTCATCTTCCCTGGAAGTGTTCAAAAATGTGGAGATGTGAGGGGCTGCAGTGGGCTTGGCAGTGCTGGGTTTACAGTTGGACTTGGACTTTACTTGGACTTTACTTGGACTTGGAGTTTACTTGGACTTTACAGATGATCTTGGTGGGCTTTTCACCCTAAGTGGTTGGGTGACCCTGTGGTACTGCAAGTTTTCCAGGTGTTTCAGTATACACACAGTACAGTAGCAACAAGCAGCCTGCTTTTTTTCTGCAGCCTTTTCCATGGGAATGGACTGCAGATGATATCTTGTTTACAACAGTTAGTATTTCTATATGTGTGTATTATTGCTGGGAGACATAAATTCTTCTACAATAGCATCTCTTTTTGAATGGTAATGTGCATGTTCATTTCTTGTGTTTAATCATTTTGTACGTACTGACCTGTCATGCTTGTACAAAGTTTTCTTTATTATCTTGAAAATTTGTATTACATTGAAAAGGTTATTAAAGAAATTTTAAGAAAAAACTCATTATTTCTGTTTCCATGAGAGCTTTTGAAGAGGGTATTAGAGTGATTTAGCTTTTTGCCAGTTTATCTCTAAATTACTGTTTGCAGAGGTAAAGCAAACTCAAAGTGGTGGTGAGAACTTCAGACTACAGGTTTGCTACCCTTAAAGAGCATAATCCTCCCAGCTGTGTTTTCACTTTATTGGCATTGTGCACAGTTATGTTGGATAAAACTATGAAAAAAAGCTGTGCTTATGTCTTCCTTACTTATCTTTATAGCAGAAGTGGTAAGTAGGAAAGTTACTTTTAGGAGTTTTTCCTTGATCTTTTCTTCATTGTCTCAAGAATAAATTTAGAACTTATAAAAAGGAGAAAGGCTTTCACTTACAAACTGAACGTGACTGTTCTGTCTTAATCTACAGTGAAATATAAAGCTATTTAGAGCCAAAAGTTTTAAATTGGGGAAAAAATGAGAGACACGTCTGAATTACGTACTTGGGAAATTGTGGAAAGACTGAGAGGCACATTCTGTGGCATAGTTTCATTGATCTTTTTCAGGATTCTTTATTAAAAATTGCTGTACTTCTGCCAGAAGCAGGTATTAAAAGTTCTGCACATCTTCAGAGGCAATGGCTGGACTGCTGTGGGGTGCTGAGGGTGTTAGTGCTTGTCTCTGAACTGACATTCCACATGGGAAACGACTCCTGCCGTATTTGGTTCTAATCCTCTGCATTTTATACCTGGGACCTAAGGAGTTGGACAGATCTGTTTGAAATGTAAGCAAGCAAGTTACTTTCTACTATTTTTTATGCAGTTTAGACAAAGAAATAAAGATAAATTTTATCTTCTGTCTTCTCTTTATTGCTCTTGGTTTTTAGAAGAATCCCATGCAGGATAGAAGGTTCCCTGCTGTGACTTCCCACTGGGAGTTTACATTATTCTTCAAACACTTATTTATCATTTTTTCTAACAACCTACCCAAAATATTTTTGGCACGAGTACTTTCTTTGTGGCTCAGTACAATTTTTTGACCATTAGGGGTAATTGCTTATGACACTGTATCAGTCAGGAAACATACAGGGAGATTTGCCTGAACAAAGAACTCGGAGCTGGATACAGTTCATCCTTTTTTTGAGCAGTATAATACAGCAGTGCTCAGACAAGGTGATAGAAGAGCTAATTTGACAAAACTGTAAGAAGTATACCCAGCCTTGATTCAGTTCTGTAGAAATGGGGCTTTATCATGACATAATAGCATCATTTCTATTCATAAATTTTGCTCTTTTGATAAGTTTTTGTTGTGTTTCTCTGTATTCTAATCCTAAGGCCATGTCCTTGAAAATAGATTTTCCTGGCAGTAGGGCTCTCTGAGTCTTCCTGCTGTCCGTGTAATGTACTATTTTTGGTTTGGAAGTTCAGGGTATACATAAATTTCTCTCTAAATGATTATCAATTGGAATGAGCTTAAGACTGGCTATGTCCTCCCTTTTTGTGGTGGAAAAAAATCAAGAATTAATGAGTCCCTCCATTTTGTGTTTCCTGTCTCTTTTTCTGTTATGCTGGTAAATAAACCTTATTTTTATGGCAAACTATTACTGTCATGTGGAGGTAAAATATGCAATTAATGAGACTGTACAATATATTTCATTCAAGCAAAGTGTTGTCTGGCAGAGTAATCAGAGGCTCCTGGTGCCTGCTCCGTGCTGGAAGTGTGACACTGTTTCCTTTAGTCCCAGATGGCAGGTCAGTAGTAATCCGTAGTTCCCAAACATAAACTGTGCAGTCATTTCCTTGGGCTGAATAGCTCATTCTGCAGAGCTTGCTCCTCTGCACATCAGTGGTGTTCTGTTATAAATTTTATTAAAGTGCTGCTGTACTCGCCACTTCTGCATTCTCATATTGTTATTAAAAGACAAGCAATTCTAAGGGCAGAAATTTGAAGCAGAACCTTGTTCTCCCCTTTATCTACACCTGCCATTTATTACAGCACTGTGAGAACCGGTCAGCAAGTAGACTCTGAATTTATCAGCTGCTGCAGGCACTCTGCTACAGGAGCTGCATGTCATTATTAGGGCAGTTATGTAGCTATGAGATGTCTTGTCTTACTGATCTGCCCGTGGCATGACTGACAGTGATCTGAATGAGGCTGATGAGCCGTTCGGATGGGGACGTTCTGACATTGCCTGCAGCAAATGGAATGGGAGCTGTTGTTTTCTAGTAGCTAAGAAAAGTTGCAAAACCAGGGAGTGAAAAAAGAGAAGCTCAAAGGCAACATCGTGAATTCCTCGTAATAAATACCTGCAGTGCTTACCCCAAAGTGGTTGAAGTTCCAGCCACTGGTAGCTAAGCTGCCTCTCTGTTCTTGCCACTCCCATAAAGCAGAGAACAAATCCATCATCTAGGGGAGATAATAACCGTGCTGTCTCAGGAAAGATTATACTTCCCTTGTCAGAGCAAATTTATTAAGCATCCGAAAGTGTAACAGGCACAAAATCGTAGCAAATGCTAAGGATCAGGCAGCCTTCCAACTCTGCAGCTGAGCAGAGGGAGGACGTCTCTACGCCGCCTTCTTCCTTTTCTTTCCACCTTTTTGTGTCCCTGCTAGCACAGGTTTTCTGCACTGTGAGTAGATACCATCTACAGTCTACACTTAAATCACTGCGAGCAAATGTTATGTGTCCCCATTTGTTAGTTTCTTCTTAGCATTTTTAAAGTAA